>JAHBCN010003645.1:0-72440 GCA_019359885.1 Listronotus oregonensis | reverse complement strand
TTTTTCTTTAGTTTTTTTATCATCAAAAATCGAAATGGCTTTTTTTATTTCGTTTTTTGTTAATAACAATTCATTTTGATTGGCAGAAAAATCCTCAAAACGCCTGGGGCTATTCGGTTCAATTTTATTGGGTTTTTGTTAATTTATCCACATATTGAAAACATATACCTTGCATTTTATGATTTAGTAAATACCTTTTAACCCTAGTAACAAGAAAATGTGGTTTGCCTTTACGGCAGAGCCAAAAAAGGGGGGTTATTGGTTCAACGTTGCAAAATGGGTTCTAATGAATAAAACTATCTTGGGGTAATTGGATTGTACAATATAATTTTTAAAAAAGTATGACATTGATAAAAAATATTTTTGGTACAAAATAATGATGTTAAAAAAAGTAGAAATATACCAATGGCAACGACTGAAATCTTCTTAGGAAATTCTAAAAAGCAAGGTCCGTTCCTTTCGTGTAGGGTTACCAAGAATTTTTAAAATCATATCCCTTGTGATAAAATTTCTTCATCTTTGCCAGTTTCCACAAATAAAATTTGTTTGCCTGCGTTTGTTTTAAAATTTTCTTTGTAGATCTGGTTCCAAATTGTCTGAAACTTCATAAATTTGTCCAACGTAATGCCTTTCCATTTTTTTGCCAAGATTTTTCACTAAAAATCCAAATTTCCTATCTGGGGATTTAACAGCGGTATTTCGCACGACAGTTTCCCATTCTTAGGTACATCCTCTGCGAACAAATGCTTTCATTATCTGAGGGAAGTGTATCTTCAGATGAAAATTTACGAATTCATCTTCTGTAGTAGTGTCGTCATCATCAGTGTCTAAACATTTGTTATTTTTTCTGTATTTTGCCAGTTGTGCCTTGGGTGGTTGAGGGTTCCCCAAAGTCCCCAGCAGAGACACTCTTTCCTGCTGGAATTTCAATTCGCTTTCTACGTCGCCGAGTTGCTGTTGGAGCTGCGTCTTTACGATTAGCAAGAATATCAATTACAACCTCTGATATACTGCTGTTTATAGTATCATCTGTTTTAATTAGACGTGGCAACCTTTCTTTCGGTTTTTGTGTATCTACAGGGTATAGGCCCGTTTTTCGAAATCCTGAAATAATATTGGCGGATCCTTTGTTCTCTTGTTCTAATTTATTTTGAAGTTTCAGAAGTAAACGGGGAAAACTGTCTTTTGACGAGTATTGACTCGTAGTCCTTCACTTTTTTTCCAAGAGCTTAGAATATCTCGCCTATATCTTTTAAGGGGCGCATAAAATGCCACGTCTAGTGGTTGCATTAAATGTGATGAGTTTGCGGGTAAACATATGAAATGAATATCCATTTGCTCACATGTTTCAATGATAGATTTTGAGAAGTGTGACGACAAATTGTCACCGATTAATGCTTTTTTCCTGGTTTGGTACGAAAATATGGAACTATTATTGTATGAAACCAAGCCTCGAAGCAAACAGAGTCAAACCACCCGCTCTTTGAACGATTGTAACGAGCAGCGGGTGGGCCTCCTTCTTTCCATATGTCCCATAAATGCTCTGAACGATACACTACATAGGAGGCAACAAAGTTCCATCAGCTGCCCCTGCATACATAATGCTAATTGATGTTTTTTAAGCATTTAATATTCTTTCAGGGTATTTGCATCCCCGTTTAAAGATACATTTTTTTGCCCGAGGATCATCTGTTACATTGGTCTCATCGTAATTTACTATACAATCAGCACTTATACCTTGAATCTCGGAAGTATAATTATGGAAAAAACTGTCAATAACTTCGCCCGAAACAGCAGAACGTTTTGTTGATATGTTTGAGCAATAGCGGGATGATAGTTCGTTCTTATGGCGCTTCATGAAGTTGAGTGCCCAGTCCGTGCCGGTATGTTGTTCGTTAAAATTAATACTTTTCGTTCACATTATCCAAATACCTTTTTGCGATAAACGTAAATCCATTTTATCGCAAGGAAAACCCATTCGCCCATAACAGTTACATGGTGAACAAATGCTAACTCTTCTTCTTGATTAAAAAAGTTGGGGATGACCTGCGACTGGCTGAATCTTGTTCACCTCTTACTTTACGTCCTATAGTAGCAGCGGGCACTTTAAACTCCTTCGAAGCTTTCTGGTATGACATTCCACGTTCAACAGCCTTAAACATTTTTTGTAAGTCCTGCTCGCTGTATGATAAATATGGTCTAAAATTTTTGCCCTTTCTAGCCTTAGTATACCGTCTACGATACGTCCGCACCATCTATAACAAAAAAAATAAATAGATAAAATGTATATTTTAAATAAACCAAATAGCCCCATACTTTAACCCAAAAAGCCCCACTGCAGCCAAATAGTCCCCAAAAACATTCAAATAATGAATTAAATTTCGGACACAATATATTATTCCCCAATCCCTATACAATTATCCCACATCAATAAAACACTTTGTTTACGTACCGTTAGTACTGAGATCTAGAAGTTCGCAGCGTTTTAAAAAGTGTTATTCTGAAGTCAATCTATGAGAACCTCCCCCAACGACAGACCAAACAATACTGAATTTCTTTTGCCGCCAGACCTTAGCCTTGAAACCCTACCCTACGCTAAAGATGTTACCACGTAAATACAACAGCGTTGTCATATCTTGTTATTAACAAAATATTTTTGGCATAAAAACCAAATAACCCCGCATAAACCAAATAGCCCCATCCAACGGTATCTCAGATTTGTATTCCGCGTCTAATGAGCTATCGCTCATATTTTTCGAAGCCTTCTTACTACTTTTTGCAGAAAACGCACTTTTTGACTAGACTAGAGCAGCTTAAACATCATTTTTTTAAAAATCAGTCATGTTTATAACTGTCTGCTGTCTATCAATTCAAAAAGAAAGGAGAGGTTGCAAGGTTCTCAGCTACTCTATAGTTATATGCTCGAAATTTGTTCACTTTTTTGTCCTTATTAATTGCCAATGTTGCCAAATGTACTAAACATACCACAAAAATAATAAAATAAAAGTTATCCAACCAATTAACGTCAAGAATTTCGGTGAAGTGTTCTTGGACACTCCGTATACCAAAAAGTGTATTTAAACAACCGAAAGTTCGTCAAAGGAATTTTTAATAAGTAGTTTTTTTATTTATGGTCAGTAATTAAGCATCAAATAAAGAAATAAATTAATCACTCCGTTGTCACAGTAACACAAATATAAATAGGTTCCATTTATTTCAATCCATTAATTTTATTTTCTTTCTCTGTTTTTGTCATTAGGCAAGCGACACACATTTTTATTCTTTTGGTTAATAAAAAAGCTTGGACAAATAAAATATACAGGGATAGTTACCGATGTCCCGTCAAAACGACTTTTAATGTAATTTTATTATACATACAGAGTGTCTGGGAAAAGGTGGGAAATGTTTCGTATATCAAAAAAAAAACGTGAAAAAAATACTACAAGTTCAGCTTGGTTAAACTTTAACGTGTTTTTAAACAGCAATATATTGATATATTTTTTTCTTTCACTTGTTACACCCTAAGAAAATACTACAGTTTCAACTGTGTATAAAATACAGTAAATATGACATTTTCAGAACAGCGCACGGAATTTTTTCCCGATCCCTCTTTCCGTGCGCTTATACAAAAATCCATCCATGGAAACTGTTCATAACAACGATTTATTTATTAATGACACATTTTATTTTCTGTCAGTGAAATTTATGCTATTTTCAAAAAATGAATTCAGATTTGGAAGAAAATCCGGATATTCCCGATATTATATTACAACAAGCGGCAGAAGTGAGTGCAAATCAAGGAAGTTTAAAGGTGTATGGAAGCCCAATGCTATGGCCCATTCCATCAAAAAATGTCCAGCCCAGTATGAAAATAACTGTCAGAGTTGGCCCCGCGAGTCTGCGCAATAACAAAATTCCACGAAATAATTTAATGTGTTGCCTACTTACACACTGATAAATCAGTGTGAAGTTAGCCAACACATTATAATTTTATGAGAGCCGGAGTACCGTTTTTTGGATTGATCAAAACCTTCTTATTTTAGTGATTAGTGTTTATAAAATTGTGACTATAATTTTGTGTTTATTGTTTGTTACTTATAATATCGTAACAAAATGACTAGAGGTTGTATGGTTTTGTCTTGCAAATTCAAAGGTAACATACCCGTCTTTTTAACTTTAAGTAAGTATTTTTTATATTTAAATTAGGTGCTTCTTATAAGACGTAACGTTAGGTAACCGAATAAATAATAATATATCAATTATGAATAATAGAAAATGAAAATTTCATAGGAAATATTAGTGAGAAAAGTAAGGCAATCTTAACTATCTTTTAGATGATTTCCACAATGTTTGTGTATTTCTGTGGATTATTAAAAAGAAATAAGGTTTACATTTAGGTACTTTATTTCATTTAATAATTTAGTACATCTTTTAAAGGATCAAAATTATTGATTACTGGACAGACCAGACAAATTTTAATATATACAGGTCCCTCTAATTGAATGAAAGGAAGTACAATTTTGGTACGGTTTTTGGGGCGCTAATTACAAATCTAAAAAAAAATCGGCAATGTTTCGTTTTCGAGATATTCATCATCAAAATTGAAAATTAAACTAACCTTATTTACACTATTCTTTTTTTTGACAAAATTTTGATTTTACACTAAATTGGCACAGAATATTTCACAAACACCTTTTAAAAACTTTTTTTATGTTTATTTTACACCTTTTTACACTTTTATTTTTTAAGCAAATATGGCTGCTGCCTTTGAACTTAAAAGTTCGCAATTTAATGGAAAAAAATGTAAAATAAATAAAAATACAAGGTTTTAAAAGGTGTTTATAAAATATCGTGTGCCACTTTAGTGTAAAAATCAAGAATTGTGTACAAAAAGAAGGAGAATATAGTGAATTTGATTAATTTTCAACTTTGATGATGAAGATCTCGGAAACGAAACGTTGCCGAAAAGGTATTTTTTCAGATTTGTAATCAGCGCCCCAAAAAACCCCTGCTTAGCAAATTTGATCAAAATCGGAGAGGAGGCAACTTTCGAGACAATACCATTTGTTTAAAAATAAATTAGATTTTTGGTTTCTTAATCTTGCATTATCAACTTTTTAAGCTTGACATACTGTACACACATAATATTTAACGGATACTGTTACAATGGATACTCAGGTACCAAAGGTTACTAAACATTTTTAACCACTGTTATTCTGTCTCATGAATGTTTGTTATTAGTGAAAAGTATATGCCTAAAAAGCAGTTATAAAAATTTTCACTTTTTAATGTACAACCAGAATATTAGGATTAGATTAAACTCATTTACACTATCTTGCTATTCTTTTATCACAAAATTGGTGATAAGTACATAATACTATCATACAATGTTTGAAATTTATTTTAAAAAATCGTGTTTTTATTTATTTACAAATATTTTTGGTAAAAATACAAAACTTCCAAAAATATCGACCATTTAAATAGAAGGCAGTAAAGAGGCGCCATCTATTCTTTCCATATTATATCAGATGATATAAAATCAAATATTACACAATAATTTTAAATATTCTATAGTAGTATCCTTTAATAACCAACAATTTTGTGCAAAAAAAAAGTGAATGGAATTTGACATTTGATGATGTCAATTTTATAGATAGTAACAAAGAATTATGGAAATCCGGCCCTGACCTACTATTCATTGCGCAAATTCCGCGGGGCCAACCCCCCTATTCCCGCTGCCTTGCACGCCTGGACAATTTTGTTCTACAGTATTGGGCTTCCATACACCTTTAAACTTCCTTGGTGCAGATTTATTTCCATTGAAATTCAGGTTGAGATATGAACACGAATATCACATTTTTACCGAATGGCGGACTCAGAAAAGAATCAAAATTGTGAGTGACGATATTCTCTTAGTTTATTTTTCTGAAAAAGCCAAATCTATGAAGTCATCCACCTTATGGAGTCGATTCTCCATGTTAAAGAGTTGTTTGGCAATAAAAGAAAATACTCACAACCAATATCCAAAAACTATCGCTTTTTTGAAACGACAAGCTGTAGGATATGTACCAAAGAAATTCAAAGTTCTTACATCAGAACAAGTAACCAAATTTTTATGTGAAGCTTCAGATGGACAATATCTACTAGCAAAAGTAATTTTAGTGTTTGGCATCTTCGGCGCATGCCGCAGAAATGATTTAATACGTTTGAGTTTAGACGATGTGGAAGATAATGGAGTTTAGAAGTTTTACCATTAGCAATAAAAATTGCAAATTCAATCCCTGTACACTTTACCGTAAATACGCAGATCTCCGCCCTAAAAATATGGAGAGTAGAAGATTATTTGTTGCATACCGAAACCAAAGATGTTACGCTCAGCATGTTGGGTGCCATACTATCAGTGGTATTCCAAAATTTGTTGCAAAATACTTAAAACTAAAAAATCACGAAGAACATACCGGACATGGGCTAAGGCGTTCTTCGACTACCATGTTGGTAGAAAGCGGCGGTGATTTGCTCACTTTGAAAAGACACGGAGGATGGCTTTTTTCCAATGTAGCAGAAGGATATATAGAAGAGTCCATACAAAGAAAAATTGAAGTATCCCAAAAGTTGTTTAGGCCTTGTAACTTGGAAACTACAAAATCTGTAACAGTCAATCAAGAGAACCAAAACATACACGAACACTTCGCTTCAACATTTTTAGTGCAACAAAAAGAAATACAAAAGGGATTGAGCCTCAACAATAATACGAATTGTACAATAAATACAACCATTAATCATAACGGTTCCGTCCAAAATTAATTTTCTTAGATTTAATTAGCTTGTATTTTTTTGTTAATTTGTTTTAGTGTTTAAAATAAATAAATAAATAATCGCAATTTTCTTAAATCATTTTTTGCGATGTTTTTTGTTTATGTTGTTTTCAGGTACCTAAGTATAAAAAAAATATCGTTCATTACACGTCCAGAAATGGACTATGTCGTTTTTGCATGACTTTCCGGGTTCGGCTGCGCCTCACAAGAGAATTTGTCACGCGCGCACGGAAAAATCGTCATTTCCGTACTGGTAATGAAGTATACTATTTCTCGTTTTTTTCAAATCCCGGAGATTTCCCACATTTTCCGGGACATTTTGTATACTTCTCGAAACAAAAAAAGTCTTTGTTATTTTTGTAATCTTTTATTTTGTCTTTTAAAAAGATGATTTCCACAAATTTTGAAATTGTAAAACTTTTTTTATTGTGTGATAATTAACGTAAATATGATGGAACAAATTATATTTAACTTATTAAATGTGTAAAAACAATAGACTTACGAAAAATACATATAGTTTTCCATTGCGTATATTCCTCTTAGGTCAAACACACTACCACAACACACCAAATACCGAAGGTACAACCACAATGTATTTTTAAATCTAAAAATAAATGATAAACTGAAGTTAATTAAGATATAGACACCTTAAACATAAACTGTTAATGTAAATGGACACCAGCAACTGTTTTTGGTGTCAATTACTCTCTTAGCATTTTTTTAACTGAGATGTTATTAGATGCATAAAATACGTCAACGATTATAATGAATAGTATACAGGGCGTAGCTTAATGATATGCGAATAATTAAGGATGAGATTCTACATGGAATAAAAAAGTAATTTTAAAAAAATTAAATTGACTTTATAAAAAACTTACAAATAAGTAATATTTTTTATACACTTAAAAACGAAATTAAAAGTGGAAACAAAAGAAATTACAAAAACATTTTTTTTTGGGACGATGATTTTCGCCAAAACGAAGCTAGATGGGAAAAATATTAAGAAACAAAAAAGTTCTATTTTTAGTTTCTTAATTAAAAAAAATATAAAATAAGAATTGCAAAAAAAGTCAATGGTTTTGAAAGTGCGGAGGGTGATATACATCATAGTCTAAGATCCCACTGCTCGATTCTGCAGGTATCTGTTTTTTTGATACAACCAATTTTAAATGAATGTTAAGGAAGTATGCAATGGATTAGGGATAGGTTGCCTATAAAAAATTAGCCGCAATTATCTGTAATTAATTTTAGCATGGATAGTAATATTTCTGTTTTTATTGGATTAAGATCTTCTTTTTTTATTATAAATCTTATTAATATTATTATATTTTATTTGTGATAATTACTCTACGTATTTGTCACCTTCCAGGCCCTTAATAATAGAAATAACACTAACAAATATCTCTCTCTCTCTCTCTCTCTCTATATATATATATATATATATATATATATATATATATATATATATATATATATATATATATATATATATATATATATATATATATAATTAAATAAATAATGATAAGGGTAGTCTTGACCGACAAGTTAACAAATAAGTTCTAAAATCTTGAGGATTTGGTCTGTGAGGGCTTTTTAAATGGAAATTTTTTTTTTACTACGCCAAGCTTTCTGGAATGTTTATTTTCTTTTTCTTAGGCTACAATAGAAGTACAAGATCTTAGTGAAAATTAAGTAAAACGATTTTTTAAATTTACCTTGTGTGCAAAGTGAGTTAAACCTTAATAAAATTGACATCCTGTATGGAACCTTTGCATTAATATAGTACACACACAATTAACGTTTTTTAAAAATTAACTACTAATTTATGTTACATTTCTTTTTTTTTTTTAAATTAAGGATTATTAGATGTGGGACAGCACGTGGAAATTTTTAAATGACACATACACTTTTTCTTTTGGAATTTTGAGTTTTTTTTTTTTAAAAAAATTAAACATTTCTTTAAGCTTTTTTCAATTTTTTTAACGTTCCACCTATCTCCCAAAGAGATAGGTATAAAATGAAGATAATATTTTTTTGCAGAAACCTGTAAAACCCGAAAATCCTTGTCTGTCACCCAAAGATCGATTTCTATTGAATATATATATATATATATATATATATATATTTATATATATATATATATATATATATTTTGTAAAACCTAAAACCTAAAATTGTTCTTGCAGATGTCCTAAAGAAGAGAACAAACTGTTCTTGAAAGCTTGACAAACCCAATAAAAAATTCATCTTTAAAATTGGCCATTAATTTTATGACTGCACCCCCAATAACCTCCTGGTTTTGAATATTTTATATATATATATATATATATATATATATATATATATATATATATATATATATATATATATATATATATATATATATATATATATATATATATATATATATATATATATATATAGAAATCGATTTTTGGGTGACAGATAAGAATTTTCGGGTTTTACAGGTTTCTGCAAAAATATTATTTCATTTTATACCTATCTCTTGGGAGATAGGTGGAACGTTTAAAAAATTTTAAAAAAGCTTAAAGGAATGTTTAATTTTTTTTAAAAAAAAAAAAACTCAAAAATTCGAAAAAGAAAAAGTGTATGTGTCATTTAAAAATTTCCACGTGCTGTCCCACAAGGTAAATTTAAAAATCGTTTTACTTAATTTTCACTAAGATCTTGTACTTCTATTGTAGCCTAAGAAAAAGGATATAAACATTCCAGAAAGCTTGGCGTAGTAAAAAAATGTCTCAGAATGATAGTTTCTTTGAAAATTTCCCTCCTAATGAACAAATGTGAGAAATATTGTTCCTTTTGTTTCTTTTTTTTCCTTTTTTTTCTTAATTTATATTATTAAACAAGTCCAATAATGATAATCAAGCTAAAACTGATAATATAGCTCACAAAAATATTAGATTGCCATGGTTTTTGTCAAAACTCTAGTAACTAAATTATAAAAATATGGAGGGAGAGAAAGTAATTTTGGTTGCATACTTTTGAATGGTATCGATTGGGATTCCCTTGAAAGAACCCATTGGTTGGCACCACTGGGAGCTGACAGGTACAGATGTCGCTCAGTGATGCCAGTCAGGGAATTTTTAATAAAAAGTTCTTGACGTTTAAGACCGTTCCGTTTTTTTCCAGCCATGAACTATTAAAGAAAATGTAATTAGATTTTAAAGAAAAAAATTAAGTAAAACACCATCTTATGTCTGATTTTTGAGTATGATGTTTCTGCCATTTTCTGATTTGAATCTCCTGTTTAATTAAGAAATTCGCATTGGTAAGATGTAAGATGACTTTAGATAACATATTTTGGGATAATTTGTAAAACCTTTAAAAATTTTTCTTGCAGATGTCCTGGGGGAAGGGAAAAAAACTGTTTTTGGGAAAACTTGACAAAATCAATAAAGAATTCATTCTAAAATCGGCTTTTTAATTTTATGACTGCACCCCCAATAACCTCCTTATATATATATATATATATATATATATATATATATATATATATATATATATATATATATATATATATATATATATATATATATATATATATATATATATATATATATATATATATATATACTATCCGATTCTTCAGAGAAGAGACCCACGTCATCATCTGTTGATAATTCGTCCTTATTCCTCTCAATAAAATAAGAGAGAGAATTGGCAGTACATCAATGACATACGTTATTATAATTTGCATTGAGCTAAAAAGAGATAGATTACTCGGTACGTCCAAACGTGAAAAGGGGGGGGCCCATGATATGTCAAATCTTTTAGCGTTTTCCATTGACTACACTTTTTTCACCGAGTGCAATTTTTATTATTTTTGCTTGTCTTTGCTAGGGACTAAAGAAATGGAAATACACTGAGTGCAAATCAGTGCGAGTCAATGAAAAACGTTATTAAAATGTCATTTATGACTGTTTTCCTGCGCTGGAAGATCGTTTATTCGTTTTCTTTGGCAATTTTCAATTTTTCAGCATTTTTATTCTATTTACTGTTTTTATTTCACTATCACATCACAAATAGTTCTTTAAGAGCTCAAAATTTAAAGTTTATAGTGTTTTCAACTTTGTTTTGACGACAAAACATGAAAGGAAACTGAGTTCCCAATCTCGGGGGTTGGTTCTATCCTTAATCCATTATTTGAAGAGGAAAACGTAACGATGGACCTTTACTTCCACTTTCTGCTGTATTGGAGGTAATTATGTGAAAGCACCAAATAAAAATCGTATGACAAAGTAGAAATGTGTATTTTTACTCTTTATTCAAATATGAGATTTTATAATATTTATTAATATTTTTATAATATAATATTTATAATACTCATAATTATACTTATAAGCCCCTAAAGAATATTAAAAAAAACAAGTAGGGACAGTTCGGGTAAGTAAGAACCACAATATGGTTTAGAATGAAAATAACAGCTACAACTATTCACAACTTTCCTTGGTTTTGGCCACTAATACTAAGATATAAGTCTTTTAAAAGAAATGTTATTTTTCACAGGGGTAAAAACCCTAAAATTTGCTCTTCCCTCACTTTGTTCACCTACTCATGAACTTTATGAACAACAATTCAATACCGCACAAATACAGTTTAAATAAATAGTCCTTCAGTTTCAATGAAGAATAATGATTAAATTCACATTGTTTTTTTGCATTTGGAAAAGAAAACTGTCAATTTCACTTGTATGTTTACTTTTTTAACAAGACACTTTTTCTGGCGTTATTTTAACACAAGCAGTTTCATAAATAGTCCTTCAGCATGTTAGTTCAGTTCCAATGAAGAATATTAATTAAATTCACAATTTTTTCCGCATAAAGGGAAAAAAACCTGATTTCACTTGTACTTTTTAACGAGACACTTTTCCGGTGTGTATTTTATAAATCAGCATATCCTTCGCCCCTCGCCTTGTTTTCTCCTGTTTTTTCTCGAATAGTTTTGTGACACAATTTTTGTTTAAAAATATAGATAATCACGCTTAAGGGCCCTAAACCCCCAAAAAATGTTTGACAGCATGACAACACAACAAACCATAGAGGTTATGTTTCCCGGTCTCGTTTATATAATTTTTATTTTACAACCCATTTTAGCTAACTGACGGGGAAGACTGTCGATGACGTGGGTCTCTTTCTCAAGAATCGGATAGTATATATATATATATATATATATATATATATATATATATATATATATATATATATATAAATATATATATATATATATATATATATATATATATATATATATATATATATATATATATATATATATATATATATATATATATATATATATATATATATATATATATATATATATATATATATTCTATAGAAATCGATTTTTGGGGTGACAAAAGGATTTTCGGGTTTTACGGGTTTTCCCAAAAAGTCAAAGAAATGTTTAATTTTATTAAAAACTCAAAATTGCAAAAGAAAAGTGATGTTCATTAAAAAATTTCAGGTGCTGTCCCACATCTAATAATCCTTAATTTAAAGAAATGTGACATAAATTAGTATTTAAATTTTTTAAAACAACGAATTGTGTGTGTACTATACTAATGAAAAAGGTTCCATACAGGATGTCAATTTTATTAAGGTTTAACTTACTTTGCACACGAGGAAAATTTTTAAAATCGTTTTGCTTAATTTTCACTAAGATCTTGTACTTCTATTGTAGCCTAAGAAAAAGAAAAATAAACATTCCAGAAAGCTTAGTGTAGTAAAAAAATCTTTTTCCATTTAAAAAGCCCTCACAGACCAAACCCCAAAGATTTTAGAACTTATTTGTTAACTACGCTAACTAACTATATATATATATATGTATATATATATATATATATATATATATATATATATATATATATATATATATATATATATATATATATATATATATATATATATATATATAGGGTGTCCCAAAAGTAATGGGACACAGAGCAACAGCAGATTCCGGGTCAAAAAAATGAAATTTACTTAAATTTCCTTTACCCGAAATTAATTAATCAAAGAAAGGGTGTTAAACTTTAATTTTGCTTGTTTTTCTTTAAAAATTCTTTAACCAAATGACCTAGCGGAAAAAAAATTTGGGATCGGGGTTTTCTGGGGGTGAGAAATTTAAATTTGTCCCGCTTTTAATGGTGCTAATAGAGGGCGCCAGCTACGGCCTACCTCACTTGTTTTAAATGTCGTAACTTTTTTTAGGCTTAGAATATTGACCTGTTTATTAAAAAATAAGTTACTATAAATCCATCTGCATCAAAAATGTATACTTTATCAAAGTCTCTAGGAGCAGCCGTTCTCGAGATAAACGCACTTTAATCGAACTTGCAAATTTTTTATGGAAAATAAATTTTATCCAATTGTTTTCAAACTTGATAGTGATAGTTCTAGACACGCTGATCAAAGGGTATTTCAGGGCACAAAACCCGATAACGCCTTTCCCAACCCCCCAAAATCACCCTCAAAGGTCACTGGGGATTTGGGATTTGGTTAAAGAATTATTAAGAAAAAACGAAAGCAAAATTAAAAGTTTAACACCCTGTATCTTTGTTATTATTAACTTTCGGATAAGGCAAGTTTAAGTAAATTGCATTATTTTGACCCAAGGAATCTGCTGTTGTTCTGTGTCCCATTACTTTTGGGACACCCTGTATATATAAAACCAAAAATGTAGCATTGTTTTGTGCGTGTTTACTGAAAACTATAATTGTCTTTGAGAACACTCCTAAATATTTGCATATATTTAGGAAACACCCTGTATAATTTGTCAAAAGAGAAGAAATTTCTACAGAAGTTTGTCGTAAAACGAAAAATCCACTAGTAAAATTTAAAATACCGACCACAAGGTGGTCCAAACTTCGTTTCCTATTTAAAATTGATTTTTCTTTCAAAACGGTCGCTTGTATAAATTTTTCATAAGGACGGGATGTCCTTTTTAAAAAACGTGTATTTCATTTCGCTCTATATTTCATTGATTGTCGGATGGAATAACGTGGTTTGCAAACGGAAGTACGCTGTTGGAAACTTGAAGTGTTCTTTTAAAAAATCAAGAGCTTCTTTGTCCCGTTTCCTTTTTGGTCCGACTTTTTATGCTGGAATATAAAAATAGCTTTATAGTAATTGTTTCAGGGAATAGTACAAAAAATTTTGCTGTTCTTTTCGCTCTTATATTTACTAATTTTTATTAGTCTAGTCGTCGTACGTCACACTAAATATATTTTTTAAGGATATTAAATATTAATTTAAATTTTTTTAAAAATTATGGTGTATGTCGAACACTTCAAAGAATTTATTCCCCTTAAAAATTTAACTTAAAGTAAATTTTTCAACAAGTTAGACAATTGTTAATTAACAATTGTTGTACAATAATTTTTTTTTATAATTTTAGTATAAATGTTTCTTCGTCGTGGAGCCCTTCTTATATACACACCTAACAAGATCACGCCATAAATATTTTAAAACATTTAATGCTTTGTTTATAATAATTATACAGACAGGGGCACCCTACTAGGTTATATAGCAATAGCAATGAACCGGACGAATTTGCAACGTCCACTTTTTTGTGTATGTATTCTTTATTCAGTAAGAAACAACAAAGTAACACAATTTTTAGTTTGTTGGGAATTATAAATGTATAAAAAATTTCGCCTGGCGAATTTAAGGTAAGAACACGTGTTTTTAAAAATCCTTTACATTTAAAACCTAAAATGGATATTTATCAATTTGAGGAAAAAGTTAAAATAATTCAGTGGTATTATCGGGGTAATTCTTTACAGAGGGTAAAAAATATATTTGCTGAGAATTATCCTAATAGGCCACACCCTGCAATTACTACTATTTCAAGAATTATAAATAATTTCCAAAAATACGGGTGCGTTTCTCCCAGAAACCATAAAATACAAAACGTCCAAGAAGTTATTGAGGAACGGGGAGCAAAAGAAATTAATTTGTTGGCATTAATTAATGAAAATCCAACTTTGTCAACACGTGCGCTTGCGGATGAGGTTGATTTAAGTACAAGAACGGTGAGGAGAATATTAAAAAAAAGTATCGTTCATACAAAGTTCAAAAAACCCAAGAAATTTATCCTGAGGACAATATCAGGAGAATGGAGTTTTGTTAAAACATAATAAATAAGGAAGATTTTATTCGAAACATTGTCTTTACTGATGAGTCCACATTTCCACTCCATGGTAGGCATAATCCCACTCACACCCGTTATTGGTCTCAGGAAAATTTACATAGGTATTTTGAACTTAGAACTCAGCGTCCTCAAAAGGTAAATGTCTGGAGCGGTATTTATGGGGAAGATGTTATTGGGCCATACTTCATTGATGGTAACTTAACTGGTCAAAAATATAACAGCAAATAGTTCCAGAAATTAGACGATTGGCAGGACCTCGATTTAATGAAGTGTGGTTTCAACAAGATGGCTGTCCAGCACATAATACATGTTTGGTTTTGAATTATTTAAATAATACTTTTCCAAACCGTCTTATTGCTGGATTGAGAGCTACAATACCGTGGCCCGCTCGCTCTCCTGATCTGGCTCCTAACGATTATTTTCTTTGGGGTTATGCAAAATCCAAAATTTATGGTTTTCGGAATGATCGCGCTATGAATCTTGAGGAATTGCGTGTAAAAATTCGCAATGTTTTTCAAACAATTACACCTGTGATGTGTTAAACAATGTTCGAAGAAGTTTCTATGATCGCTTAGGACAGGGGTCTCCAAACTTTCCAGCCTTAGGGCCATACTGATTACTCCAGTAAGTTCTCCCAGAAACCATAAAATACAAAACGTCCAAGAAGTTATATAATAAAAAAAATTGAGCTTAAAATGAAAGAGACATTTTTGTAAAAAATAGCCTTTTCTTCAAAATAACTCAAAATCCCTTAATGATACGTAAAAGTTTTGTAAAATACAAAATTGTAGGTTTTCCTTACCAAAAATGTAGTTTTTTTTTATTTACGTATCATTAAGGGTTTTTGAGTTATTTTGAAGAAAAGGCTATTTTTTTTTTAATTACAAAAATGTCTCTTTCACTTTCACTCAGACGCTTCTATATTTATCACGTATTGTCTAACGCAGAATTAAATGTTTACTCACATTGTCTTTCGTGATTTGACATATATTCTTCTAAGGTTGCGTCCTGCCATAGAAGATAATGACAATACTCGATTGGTAACAGCCGTCTGTCAGTTTTACCGATTTATGATTCTATCAATTCATACCCTTTTTTTTTACTTGTTTTATACAAAGGAATTGGTAATAATGTAATGATCCAAAACAATATAAACGAATGATAAAAAATTCAAGCAAAACGAATTTAATCCACAAAATATTTAGAGCGTTTGGCCATGGATAATTCATATTTTTGATGGTTCGGCTTCTTGCAAGATGGGTTTGATCACGCGAGCATGCCACAGAATTATCGACGACACAAAGTTATGTTTGGCTTAGTTACGCTTTATTTTTCACCATAATATTTAATATTATGTAAACTGATTTATTTTTGCCTACTTTTTAGGAAACTATTTTCTATTATAACTCTATAGTATTCTTTAGTATGTTTTCGTTAGGATTACTCGCTTTGATATCTCTAGAAAATGGGACACATAAATACACAAGAACCCTCCATTCATTTCACCTTTGAAGAAGAAAAAAACTTACAACTTTCTTTTCTTGATATTCTAATAAAAAAACACGTAAATAATTTTTTCTACAAGCGTGCGGAAAACTATACTTTTCCCCATTAATCTGCGTGTGGAAAATAGCACTTTTCCGCAGTAGTGCGGAAAAGTAAAATCTTCTAGTTTTCGGAACATTAAGTAGTATCTAATTATAAAATAATGCATAATTTTGCTTATAATAGTTATAACCAATTTTGCTGTAATTTTGCAGTTTTTTTATAACATTTATTAAATAAAATAAAGTAATCCTTATTTACTAAATGTAAGTACATAACTCCATATAAATTATGAAAGAATCCCTAGCAACCAACTAATTGTTTATGCATCTATCAAAAATTAATTTTCTGTCACGCATTTTTCAACCAAATTGGAGAAACATTTTAAATGGATTCTGACGACGATTTACCAGCATCGATTATCAAATCAGCAGAAATAGCAAGTATAGATCTCCTGCTGATGAAATCTCGTCACAGGTATGAAAATGAATTTGTTATGTTTGAGAGCTGGTGTCAAAGTGACGGCCTACCTTAAAAAACAACGCGTTGGTTTTAGACCCAAAAAGGCTAAAGTCTTTTTAAAAGAAGAAATATCGAAATTCGTGGATGAAGCGCCAGATGATACTTACAACAAAATATGTCTGGACCATATTGAAGACTAAGGAAATTTAGTATTGATACACATTCCAGACACAAAAAATACAGTTCTAGAAGCTTTGTCATTTCTGGAGATGCCGAAAATGGAAAAATTTTTGAATCTATATCGAAAGTATGCCAGTTTAAGAAAGCCGACAACACTACATGGGCGATTGTAAACTTTAAACACGGAGTGTGTACAGTACAATGTATCCATAGGCGTGCGCAGGGTAAAGCTAGTGTGGGTGCCGAGATAATAATAATAATAATAATAATGCGCAGACACCATCAAACAGACCAGGAGAAGCTGCAAGCCTGGTTGGAGAAGCCTCTTCATGGACGTCACCCCAATGAGGTCGGGGAAGATATTCCCAGAGACTGAAGGCTTCTTATTGGCTATACAGGACCAGGTTATTCCGACGAAAACTATCTGAAGCATATCGTTAGAGACCCGTCCATAGAGAACGATCGATGCAGATATGGATGTCAAACATCGGAGACAATCCAGCATATAACGGGGGTTGCCAAGCATTTGCAGCATCAGAGTATAAGGAAAGACACGATTCAGCAGCCAAGATACTCCATCAACAATTGGCAGAGAAGCTAAAGCTTTTACAGAATGAAAAATTGCCTTACTATAAGTATACTCCGGAACCTATTCTCGAAAACAATGAATTTAAATTGTACTGGGACAGAACTGTAAGTACAGACCAAACTGTTGCTCAAAATAGACCAAATATTGTATTGGTAGATAAAGTTGGGAGGAAAACAACACTGATCTATGTCGCTATCCCGAACAACAACAACCTACGGGAGAAATACAATGAAAAGATTGCCAAATACAGAAACTTAGAAACACAAATAAAAAGAAAGTGGGGAATGAATAACGTCCAAACGATCCTCATAATTTTATCAACAACTGGCATTATACCAAAAACTCTTTTACAAAACATCAGGACTACTTGCATGTAAAGGCAGTGCCTTGGACTGCTGGACTGTCCGGGAATTTGTGGGGAATACAGCAGAACCTAAGAGAACCTAGAGCCCGAAAACATGGAAAGGGTTCCCACAGAGCTCAATCCTTTGATATCTGAAGATATCTGGGATGAGTGAATGTTCCCCTTACAGGGAGTGCAAAGCCGTGTGGCTTGAAATAATAATAATAATAATAATAATAATAATAATAATAATATTAATGAAGTAAATAAAACTATGAATAACAATATAGCGATATTAATACATTGTTATTAATAAAATTAATTAATAATAAATTAATAAGAATAAATTCTTAGGAATGTTTGGTAAATATTTATGAAATAATAACAAACCGAGTACATTATATATTATTTATTATAAAATCATTCTTCTTTCATAAGGTGCAATTTTTTTAAATTCGTTTATCACAGTACTTATTTCAATATTCGCGGCTAATACCTGTTCCACAAATAGAACCAGGAGATTTTCTAAACGTTCTTGATGTATTGTGGATCTTAATTTTGATTTTACAATACTCATTTTCGAGAAGGTGCGTTCGCGTGTAATTTTTTAATCGAACCTTATCAAATAATAATTTTCATATTTTAAATACAGTAATCTTTTTCAGATTAGTGGGGTGCTGGGCCCACGGCACCCACTGTGCGCACGCCTATATATATATATATATATATATATATATATATATATATATATATATATATATATATATATATATATATATATATATATATATATATATATATATATATATATATATATATATATATATATATATATATATATATATATATATATATAGAAAAGAATTTAATAAAGAAAAAAATAAGAAAAAAATATGCCATATATGTTTATAAGTGCATTAAGAGGTATTAGCTTAAAGCTTTGACACGGTAATACAATATATGCAATAAAGATATCACATCGCTGTATTTTCGAAACCCCCTGTATTTTGCAATAATTTCTAAATTACCCTGTATATCACTTTATAATTATGATTTTAAACAAGACTACCAAGGTTATATGATGTTTAAGCTATTAATATTTAAAGGTTATTTGTTTAAACCCTTTGTACAACGAGCGATGTTGCAAAAATGCCATCTCATCAAAATTTAAAAACCAGAATAGTGGAAAATCGAAATTTACGGACGGTAAAGTAATCCACGCGTTTCAGAATGGGTCATCGCTGTGATGAAAATATAATTTGAACAGGAACAGTCTCTGTACATGGATTTACGAGCCGGTTAACCAAATACAATTAAGGGCGCGCAACAATCCCCGGTCTAATACAAATTGGTCCTATCAGGCGTTTGCAGCATCCATTTTGATACGTCGCAGTGTCGCGCTCTGAACGGGAACATCGAAAAATTATTTCAATAAACTTAATGGCTCAGATGACGTGATTTAGCTCTTTTTGGCCTGACATTGAACTTGAAACTTTTAGTTTGCTTCCTACAGAGTGTCTAAAAATACATACAGGGTGTTACAGAATGCTGTGAGGAAAATTAAGGGGCAGATTGTATGGGTACTAATTTCTTGAAGATAGCTTAATTATGCTCTTAAAGTACCTCCTGGACTTTTTTGTTCTGACTCACCGTTTTCCAAATAAAAATAAAAGTATACTTACAGATATACGAGTCTGTGTCTGCGACATATCAGTAAGGGGAAGCACTATCTTTTAAAACATGGTCTAATCATGGGCGTGCTATTATGTTAAATAATGTGATAAAAATAGTACCTAAATTCTTTAATAGTTCAATTTTATGTTTTAAGTAGGTAACTATTTATATGAAAGTTGCCAAAATTACTTTTTACAATATACCATTTTTCATTTCAGCATGGAGAAAATAGCTTCATGATTAATTAATTAATAATGATTTTTCAGCTTAGGTCCTATTAATATCAAAGAGACATGAATTATAGTTTTGCAACAAAATAAAAAAAATACCAAAAATTCATTACTTACTTTATTCATCATCTGCAACCTATTCACTTTCACTATTACTATCCGTATCACTGTCATCGGTATCAGTCCCAACCTGTATTATAATGGGTTCAATGTCCTCCATCATATAATCACTTTCCCAAAACCTATTTTCTATGTCGATGACATGTCGGCAAAACTTTTCCCAATCGATTGCTGTCACTGAGGCAATTGCTTCATCCAAAAGCTCCCTTAATTTAGAAATGCTAAAGTCCCCTGATGTATTGCGATCTCTAATGAATTGCTTAATTTGAGCCCAAGCCATCTCAATAGGGTTTAATTCACACATATAAGGGGGTGTTCTTAAAGGAGTGTGACCGTATTGCCTGATAATGTTGTCCACCACATAATTTTTTTTATTACTGGGAGGTTTCTGACCCTGGATAAGTTCAAACAATTCAAACTTCCTAGATGCCGAATCATGATTTATCCCTACAAATATTAGTAGTACCTACTATATTGTCGGCTGAATGCAACAACTGTGTAACTTTGTTTTGGTCATTTTGAGAAAATCAACAAAATATTATTAGTGATACATTGCAACTTGTCTAAGAAAAACACATTTAAAAAAAAATCTTAATTTTTGATCTACGGGCTCTAACTTTATATAAAAAATAATTATCTTTTGAAAAAATGTAGATAACTCAAAATCACCAAATTTTGAGTTACCCAGTTGTTGCATTCAGCCGAAGATATATACTTGTATAAGGCTAGTAATAAGGACGGTAACCGAAATTATAAACTACCTTTCTTAGAAAGCCAAGCAACCATATCCTTTTTTAAAGAAGATTTAGTGGGAACTCTATCTTCCTGGACAGAATGATAGGGCTATTATCTAGGACGACTACGCTGTTTTCGGGAATATTGGGAAGTAATTTTTCAGTGAGCCACTTGGTGAAATTTTCCCTATTCATCTGTCCTTGGTAGTCACCGGAGCATTGGCCAGCTTTAAAAAACTAACTGAGCATTTTTCACGAAACCGTTTTTTGATCCAGCATGGACTATGATAAATCTGCCTAAAACAATATTTTTGTCACAATTTGCAAACTAGTCGAATGGCAATTCCTTCTAAAATCTTTTATCTCGGTGGGAATAGAACAAACTTTGAATAAATAACGGAGTTATAGAATTTGTATACCTACTTACCAGTGTTTTTTATTACACCAAAAACATCTGCACTTTGCCCGTAATTTTTTACCGTTAAGTCGTTGTCCACCCAGGTTTCGTCAATGTAAATTATATGTCGACCTTCTTCCCTATATTTTTTCATGGCATGAATATATTTGTATCGCCAGTGCAATATATTAGGCCTTTCCGCTAATATTTTACGCTTATTTTGACATTTTCGCCAATAAAATCCATTTGTTTTTAACATGCACCTCAAAGTTTCACGGGAAAATGGAAAGTTGATGTCGCTTCTTAGCTTTTGCAACAATTTTTTTAAGGATGAAACCATTTTTAGTTCCAAATAAAACTTTTCTATGGTTCTCCTAACAATGCCAAATTCGAAATCTTCGATTTTTTCGACCGCAGAAAGACGGGCCCTTTTTTGCCAGGAGATTGTCATCTCCTGGCAATTGATCCGGGTTGTTTTTTTTTCCGTTCAAGATCCTCTTTGTGAATTTTTTTCACAGCACCCACGCTTACTCCCGTATACATTGCAATCCTTTCTAGCATTTGCTTTAGTGGCAATTTTAATGCATTGTTTTGTGATTCCTCTTGACATACCCTATAAACATTGGCAATCACTTCACGGGTTTGACTATGAAGGGTTTTACCTCGTGTATATTCATTCATTGTCAATATCAGTATTGTCACTTATAAAGTTCAAAGTTTTAAAATAACACCCTAAAACACGACACAACGAACACTTATTTATAAAACACAATAACTCTTGCCCCTGGTATCACTACGCAACTGACTTTTACATCAAACATCGCGCAGCAATGAGCAAGCGGTTATTTATTCTTGTTAGCGTCACTGGACGCATCTCAACCTATCAAAAGAGCGCTAGCCACCTGCGTATTTCGACAACAGCAGTTGTTGCCTTATTTTTCGGTTAGAAGTACTTTAATAAAAAAAATGCTTTGTTTTACATTTAAATTTCAAAATAAATAGGTTAAAAAGAACGTTTTAATATTACTGAAATTATAATAAAATATATAGTTTCTTATATGCAACAAATATTTTAGGGTTTACTTGGTAGATTATTAAATTAAAATTTTATGTATTTGACAACATTGTTATACCACAAAAATTTTTTGCTCGCATTCTTTTTGTAGCTACAGATAAACTTGTCGTACTTTAGCTGTTTCCCGAATTATTTATAATTTTAATATTTTATTTGTACCAATTGTTCAGGAACAATGTATTCGATTTTAACTCTAGATCGAATGCTAGAAATTGATTCCCTCTGCTTTAATGCATGCAATGCATGATGAATATTTCTTCTGATCCTTTAAAATATTTGAGGTCTCTTTCGAAAGCAGCCTATTATACGAATTAATAAATTAATTTTTATTTCGAAAATGGTGAGTCAGGACGAAAAAGCCCTGAAGGTACTTTTTAAGCAGAATTAAACTGGCTTTAAGAAAGCAATACTAATTTTTGCGAAAATCAGTGGCGTACAGTTTTCTTTGCTAAAAATATGAACTTATCGGCACGAACGCCACTGATGTAAGATCCTTAGAAAATACTTTTGTACACGTAAATGGACCTATAATAATACATTTGCTTGTAACAAAACGTATTTCAATATCTTCGCGGGTTTTCGAGAAATGTGAAATAAACTTTAAAAGGCGAGAAACTTTAAACACCCCGTATCATAAAAACAAAGCATTTCCGGACCCATGTTTATATGAACTTTTTTTCATATTTTTGGATGTATAATTTGCCTTTAAATTTTCCTCACAATATTCTGTAATACCCTGTATAAAAAATAATTTTTATTTCTCACACAAGACAGTAATTTTTTTTCATTAAATAGCAAAGCTTTACTATCAAAACTACATCACGTGTACACAGGATTTATACCAGAAACTATTTTCAGCAAACCGGCCTCGACGTTTGAAAGTGAAGCTTTGTAATTTAATAAAAAAGGGTAAAATATAAAGAAAAAGTTTTAGAAAGAAAATAATAAAAGCCAATTTAGTAGTAAAATCAACAATTGTTTGCAAAAATAAGATAAAATCAAGGAATTTGGAAGGTTTATGAAGCCCAAAACTATGGCCTGTTCCATCAAAAAATGTATGGCGCACTATGAAAATAACTGTCATAAAGGTTTCCTTGTGATTCTGCGCAGTAACTACATTCCGGAAAATTTTGTAATATATTGCCTACCTATAAACTGATAAATTAATGTGTAGGTAAGCAACATATTATACTTTGGATAGAGTCGTAGTTCGTTTTCGTGTGTGACGGCTCTGCGCGTATTAAACCATACCCGTCGTCGTCTCATCAACTCTTTCAAGCGAATTATATGTTTCCAACCAACAATGTTGTGCAAAAACTAAAAAAAGAAACAGTGAAAGTATAGTTAGTTTAAATATGAAATTTGATAATGTCAACTTTATAAATGGTAGCAAATAATTAGTCCTACTCTTCATTGCGCAAACTTCGCAGGGCCTTTTCCCGTATCCCTGCTGCCCTGAACGCGTGGACAATTTCGTTCTACAGCATACATAAACCTTTAAACTTATTTGGGGAAAATGAGTTTGTTTTGATTGATATCTAACAAAACATGCTCAACCAACCAAACAAAAAATTCTTTAAGATGTGTGATCAGCGTACCAAAAACCCCCCAATACCAAACCTTGTCCAAATCGAAGTTGTCGCAACTTTCGAGACAATTACCGTTTTTTTAAATGCAAAATGTTTTAATTAAAAAATTAAGGGTAATTAAACAAAGTCTCTTTCTTATATATTTTTTTCTTTTTAGAGTCGCTTAACTTCTTGGTATATGCAAAGCGTTTGGTTGCAATAAGATAGTTAAAATATTGGTATACCGTAGAATGAGTCCCCGTATTGAGTATTTACAGAAAATATGTCTTCACTGGGTCAAAAAAAAAAAGAAATATATTTTTTTTTAAAATATGCGGGGGAGAAAAGTACAATGCAAATGATTAAAAACGCTTAATATATCAACTTTTATTAAAAATTACAATTTTTAAAAATTAAAAAGAAAACCGCATGGAATTCTTCAATTGTAGCTGGGGGCTATATTGCTAAATCAATTTTTAAAAATGTGAAGTCGCTGCTAAAATTGTTTCTGGTTAAAAAAAAACTACCTACGAAAATAATATAGGATTGATTGCAGCACGCATATCTTGACCAAGACGCAACTCCTAAAAAAAATTTGACACATTGCACCATAAGTTCTTTTTTTTCGTTGTTATTTAGTTGTATATATATATATATATATATATATATATATATATATATATATATATATATATATATATATATATATATATATATATATATATATATATATATATATATATATATATATATATATATATATATATATATATATATATATATATATATATACAGGGTGTCCCACGACGAACCGACGCGGTCGATTTCTCAAAACTTAGCAACGGAAAATTTTGAAAGTTTGGTAGTTTACTAATATCGATGAGAGCAACTCGTCTTAAATATTTTCAAGATGGTGGAATTTCCGGTTGTACCGAAAGTCGTGCTAACTTCCTTATTTTTAATGGAACACCCTATATATTATTGCATTTTTGGATTTGCCAGAAAATTCTAGACATATTTCGTGTATAATATACTATACCTAAGTCTAAGCGTTTCGACGAATCTTGAATTTTATGTCAAAAATGACGTTTGGGACCCCAAAATTAGGAGAATTTTTTTCCTATACGTCATACCCTATTATTTAATTTGAGTTGAATTTTTGTAAAAAGTGGCCCAATTTTGTATATTAAGTGGATATTTTGGGTGTAAATTAATACAGGGTGACTAAAAATTAAGTACAAAATTAACTAATAAAAACTTAAAAAGTCTATTTTTCAAATAGAAACACCCTACTTTTATATTTTTATCGTATTTAGCATTAAAAAATAAGGTAACTTTGTATTAAGTGGTCTATTTCAAAAATGTATAGTTTTCGAAATAATTAACAATTTACCATTTTGTATTGTAAAAGTGCTATACGGCTCTTTAATTTTGTTATTAGTGGGCCATGACGCCCTATTACTGTATATTAATTAAACAAACATATTTTAATTAAGAAAACTCCGGCTTTAAACGATTTTTTTTATTATACAGTAGTATCCTGTACTACTTTTTTTATTTGTTGGTTTTTATGTAAAATTCTAAACACATTTTGCAAACACACATTGTAATGTTTTGGTCTTTTGAACAAAGAAAATTAATCATTTATGGATTGAGGACACCAGGCATATTTGTATAGAATTTGTTTATGAAAAGATTATCTTAAACCAAGCACAAATATTTGTGCACTAAAATCGTTGTTGTTTGTATTGACGATTATAATAATTATTTAACAAATCCGTTCACGTACTAAATCGCGTTTACCTTTATGAATCTTGTATATTGCACAAAGCCAAAGATTTATGTTGCAGGGTTATCTCGTGTGTGACACTGACATTAAATATATGATATTAATTTAAATATATATACATAAAAATATATATATATATATATATATATATATATATATATATATATATATATATATATATATATATATGTGGCGAAGGAGAGATAAGTCAAAAAATGTAAAATTTAAGTTAAGGGGTTAGGCCACTGTATGGGGAATGCCCTCAGACCTAATGCCTACAGCAACCAATTACAACCGGCACTACAGTGTAGTCTACCAACAAAGGGAGGACCGACCGAAAACGACCGACCTGCTCCGAGCTGACATCTGTTGGATACACTCGATGGCTCCAAACCAAGGACGGTGTTGAAGCGGGAATATATGGACAGAGGCCGGGAGCAGAGTTTTCCTTTAGCCTGGGCACTCTCGCAACCATATTTCAAGCGGAGGTATTTGCTATTGAGATGTGTGCTAGATCGCTGGTTGGTCGGCACTGCACACGTAAGACAATTAAAATATTCTCCGATAGTCAAGCAGCTTTTAAGGCTCTTGAATCCAGCAGGTGCAATTCGAAACCGTCTGGAATTGAAGGATGCGCTGACCAAAATGGGTCAAAACAATAAGGTTACACTACTGCGGATACCTGAACACACCGGCCTAGAGGATAATAAATCCGCAGACCCTCCTTGCCAAAAGGGTCATTGCTATATCTTATGGAACGGCCAAGCAGTTCATATCAGCTTGGACACAAAGAGAAAACTTCGGTACTGGCATGGACTTCCAGGTCACAGACACTCGAAGGCCTTCATAAGCCCAACAAACCAACAATGTACTGTCAAACTACTGGAGCAATCAAGGGTACACCTTACAACTTTAGTGGGACTGTACACGGGATACCACATGCACACGGGCAGATTAAAACACCACATGCACAAGATCGGCCTAGCGCATGTGCATGGAGGGGGATGAATCGGCAGGACACATACTGTGTTCGTGCCCAGCAATGGCACGACTAAGATTCGCAATCCTCGGCAATGACACCTTGTTGTCGGAGGAGGTGAAAGATCTCTCTCCAACAGGATCATCAGATTTATTAGAAGTCCGGATCTGGTGGAAGAAATATAAATAGGTGTGAGCTACAATAGACCTATCGGTCGCGGTGAAAGGGTGTAATACCCACTCACTTTAAACCTACCTACCTACCTAGGCCACTGTAGAATTTTCAAAATATCGATTTTGTTTTTTTGGTTGAAATAGATACTTTGAAACTTCTAAAATGTAAGGCAAAAAAAAAGTAACCTAAAAAAAATCAGTCGTCTCCAAAATGACGAAACATGCGTTAAGTACGCGCCTGCTGAATAGATACGGGGTAACTGCGTACCTATGGTTTTTTCCCGTTTCTGTTACACTACTAGATTTTCTTTAATGTTTGTAAAAGTTTTTTTTTGTTATTTTCCAAAATTTTATGTTGTTAAATTTATCATATTCTAAAAAACAAAAGTTTATTATATAATAAGAATTAAAAGTGCATCTTTTTTTACGAGCAATTTTTGCAGTTGCAAGTAAAAATAAGCACTTTTAATCCGTATGATATATACTATTTTTCTCCAACCAAGTCAAAATTAATACATTTAGTTATTCAAAATCGTTTTTTTTTAATCCTAGGATTAAAAGTAGCACATAGGATTAAAAGTGTTGCTAAGCAACGAGCAAATTTTTGTAAGGTATGAGAATTCATAGCTTTTGCACCTGAAAATAGTACAAATATGTCAACATTTTTTGACGGTTGAGAAAACTTATTTTGAAACTTTAAACGCGTATATCTTAAAACACGATTTTCTGTATCGGCAAGCAGCATGACTTAATCAGTTTTTACATTTTTGCTAAAAATTTTAAACACATATTTAAAACATTATTACGCAGGACACCAGGTACGAAATTTTTAATAAATTAAAGAAACATTTTAATAAACAAATATTGGTCATTTTTTGGGGCGAAAATTTGATTTAGTTATCTATCGCGCCGCGGAGCATCTTGAAATTTTCATGTCGACAGAAAACGGCTACAGCATCCTCATTTCTTAATATTTTTAAACAAAAATTTGTTTACTTGCTGTTCAATACATAGACAACAACATGCTTAAAAATATTTTTCACTTGACCTTTCCTTTCCCTTAAAATCGACAAAAAGTAATGTATAATAATGTATAATGTATTAAAAAAGTTTCCAGAATTGCCCAAAAGATTTAAAGCAAAATTTAAATTACTTTAATTATTGTAAACTTAACAATATCTCAAATTTAACATTTTTTACTCATCTCTCTTTCCCCATACGGACTATTAAACAAGGACATTTAATAACGGAGTTAACTGTCATCAACAAGACATTTAGAATAAGCAACAAAAAATGTCTCCAACACAAACTATTGACACGAGAAGACATGCCATGTGCACGACAAATGTTAACAGGAAACTAAAGAAAATGTTGACAAGAAACATGTCGCCAAGGTTCGTGTCCACGTCGTACCGCTTCGTGCAGAGTCGGCGATTCAAATAAATGGCGGCAACATCCTAGCGATATATCGCTAGCGTGTTGTGTTGATGTCATGTCGCGCTATGAGGAGATAGCACAACATGGAAGTAAGTACCGGGTGACCATTCGAAAACTACCACTTTCCTTGACTTTTTTATTTGAAGTTTTTTAAAAAAAAAGTTTAATATGAAAGTTGTAGGGGCAAATTTGGAGAGTTTAAACATCATTTTGAATATTATACAGGATGCATTATAAAGACGTGGCAAACCATAGTTATGATTTTTTAAATAGGACACCCTGTATTTGACTTGATATTTTAATTCTGCTTAAAATTCTAAGTATTTTTTATATTAAACACTTTAGGCCTAATTTCCCTGATTTTCGAACTAGGGAAGTTTAAAAGTTGTATTACTTGCTTTGAAATGCAGTAAAAAGTTTGCAGTAAGCCATATTTGTCGTCATCACAGTTTAAGGTGACATGTTTTCTCTTGAAACATCTAAATGATTTGTATGAAAAAATGGTTCATTCAACAGAAGAAAAATTAGCAATTCTTTTCTTATTTATTGAAAATAATTATAACGCTACTGCTACTCTTCGTGCGTATGCAGCTCGATATCCTTATGTAGCCGTTCCTACAAGACACACCGTTAAAAGCATTTTTACAAAATTTAGAACAATTTCAAATCTCGACGGAAAAAAAACGGTGTATCCAAATGATAAAAATAGGGATTTAAATGTTATCCTACATTTCGTGGAAAACCCCAACCAGTCAGTTAGAACTGCTTCAAAAGACTTGCAAGCTATGCATGGACCACAAAAATACGGACGCGAATCAGTACGTTCTAAAACACAGTAAGTTTAAACCTTAATACCATAAAGTTCAAAAACTCACACAAGTTCAAAAAAATCAAACATTAAATTTTTGCAATTTAATGTTGAACAGGCTAAATAATAACAGAGACTTTTTTAAAAATATATTATGGACCGATGAATCCAGTTTCTCGACAAGTGGAATGCCTAACAAACGGCATTGGGCGGTGGATAAACAAAATTTCGTACAAGAAGTGCAGTTTTAAGGTTGACAGACTGTCAATGTGTGGTGTGGCATATTGGGAAACCGAGTAATGGGACCATATTTTTTTAACTATTTTTTTTAATATATATTTTTATAATTTGTTGTGTTTAACTTGATCGGTAAAGTATATTACGGATTTTTAAGGAACGAGCTTTCAGACATGCTGGAAAATTTGCCGCTTAGGCATTATCGCAGTTTAGTTTTCCAACATGATGGATCTCCACCACTTGTTGTTCGACAAGTAAAAAACTTATTAGAATATTAT
The DNA here is from genome assembly GCA_019359885.1 of Listronotus oregonensis. Taxonomy (NCBI): domain Eukaryota; kingdom Metazoa; phylum Arthropoda; class Insecta; order Coleoptera; family Curculionidae; genus Listronotus; species Listronotus oregonensis. The sequence goes on along the minus strand of JAHBCN010003645.1, from coordinate 42,829 downwards.
GAAAAATTATGATCAATGGATTGGAAGGAAAGAGGCAATTCATTGGCCAGCTTATAGTCCGCTTCTGACGCCAATGGACAAATTTTTATGGAGATATATAAACAGGACGTTGTTAACTTAGCAATTGTTAAAGTTAACAACAGTTTGGAATGTCTAACAAAATGTCAGATTTTGACAGGTTGCCTACTAAAATCATTGAGTAACACTGACAATGCCGTTTTGTTAAACATTCTAAACTGTTGTTAACTTTAAACAATTGCTAAGCCCATTGCTAAATTTAGTAACGCGATCATCACTCGGTCGTAATTGTAACTAATAAATAAAGAAACTTTGGCCTTTGGAGTTTTATTACACAGATTGGCCTAGCCCGATCTTGGAATAGAATTTCTGTGTAAAGAAAAGAGATATAAATTAAAATATCCAGTGAATAAAAAAATAATAAAAACTATTATTACTTAAGTTATACTAAACTATATTAGTTAAAGAAAGCTTAATTTAAAAAGTTAAATTACTTTTCTTCCCTAAAATTGAACAACATGGAATCTATGAATTATTTATTTTGTGTAGTAAACCCTTTAGTACCCGCACTTACATTGAGCTTCTTGTAAAAATGGAAAAAAATAGCCCATAATAACCCCCAAAGCGGATATAAATGTTAAAGCTTTAAAAGAAAGCGGTTAAGTCAAGGGTCAACCATGACGTAATAGCGAAATCCTTTAGGATAACGAGAAGGATATCTCACTAAGATGGTAATGGCCGTATTTATATAAGGGATTCCTGGTACGTTGCAAAAACGCTTACTCCATTCTTTTAAATTTGCGGTTTTGTAGAAAAAGCAAAAAAAAGTGACAGGAAAATTAGAAACGTCTAAAGAGTTAACGAAACCGCTTGTAAATCGTAAAAGCGCTGAGATTTTTTAGGAGAATTTAATGTTTTTGGTATTTTTTCAGAGGTTAAACAAATTTACAGCTTACCATTGGGATCTTGTAAACGATATCAATAAGAGCAAATTAAACATTAAAGCAAGGAAATATATTCTAGTGCTAAATTGTTTGGTGTTTAGGCATTTTAAAAATACATATAATTTTATTAGAACATATCCTTCAAAAAAGTAAAATGGCGTGCTCTATTTTATAAAAAAATTAATTTTTGATAATAAATAACCAATATTACTTTCTGCTATTATTTATTTTAACATCATTTCAGCTAAGGACTATTTTTTTAATTTAAAAAAAATAATAAGTGCTTCCTCTATCTAGGTTATATACCTGGTAGGACGCTTTAAACATTTCTCAAACTCCTATGCTACTATGTGTATCGTTTAGATATTTTTATAATTGATTTTAGTATTATTATTAATAACTAATAGAGACAGTAACTCGTTGAAAATACTTTTAGGAAAATATTTTTAACATCAAAAAAAAATTATAGGTTATTTAGCGTTAAACTTTTAAAAAAATTCTCTTATTAAGCTGTCTACTTATTCTAGGCTTAAAGCTATTCTTATTTAAATTATTATATTTACCTATTATATATATTATTATTATATTATTACCACTTTAAAATATAATTAAATTGATGTTTAAACATTAGTTTAACTGAAATAAAAATGTGCTACGTATATGTAGGTGCTATATACCTGAGGTCGCTTCATTTCCCTATGTCCTATGTTGCTATTATTTATACTATTTGACTGTTAGCCTAGAAGAAGTAGATAGCTTTATAAAAAAAATGTTTTAAAAGTTTACCTGTCTTTTAGATTATTATTGATAATATTTAAATCGATAATGAAAATATTTAAACGATGAGCTAGACACATAGTAGCATAGGAGATCAGAATGTTAAGCGTCCTGCTAGGTATAGTTTGTCCAAGCTTAGCATTTTTGGTTGGCTTACATGTTTAAAAACAAAAATTACTAGACTCAACGTCAAAATCAGCTGATTGGCGTAAATCACCCAGTAATGGATTAAAGGCGTTTCAATTTTTGTATTATTTTTTTTGTGTTTGGGTGTTTTTTTTTCGTGTCTGTTCATGTTTTAAAGTAATTAGTGAGATTACCCTGCAGTGTTTTTTTTTTTTTTTTTGTGTGGACCATTTGACAGTTTTTATATTTCACAATTTATTTTATTTTGAACTTAGTTTTTATTTTTATTGGTTTATATAAAAACCACTAGTGTATTAGTGTATAAATCACAATGATTACTGTATTTCCACTTTGGAAAAGCTTCGAAACCCAGTTCAGAGCTATGATGAGTCGGAGGTAAGAAAATATAACCTAATAAATATTTTTTGGAAAATGATGCTCAGAATCATTATCTTTTTATCTTGCAAAAGGGAAAATAACTTGTTTTAAGAGTATCATATACTAAATATACATCCTCAGATGTGCCAAATATTTTAAGATTTAAATATATTTATGAATGTATTTTTTTAAGGATCGCATAGTGGCAGTTGCTGACAATTTAAGAAGCAAAATATGAAATTTATAAGTAACTTACGCTTAATGGTAAAACCAAATGTGCAACGCATGAGAAGAATTTTCAAAAGGTTTTAAGGAAAATGAAGATTTAGGAGAAAATAAAAATCTTTGGGTGTTTCTCGATGAAACCTGGATCTTCTCGAACAGCTCTTTCACAGGTCTTGGCAGGATGACATGTATATTTCAGTGGAAAGGTATAACATTCTAATGACTAATTATACGCTAGAAAAAAATGTACTTTCCTACCTTAAGGAAAAATTGAAGGCCCATTTTTTAAATCACAAGTTAAAGGACTTTTACAATTCTCTAAAAAATTTTGTTTTGCCTTTTAAATTATCACAGTTTTACAAAAAGCTTCCTCTTGCACACCGACAAGCTGTAGAAGACTTGTTTCTCTTTTAGGAATATTTTTGCAGCTTCTGCTCCGAAGCATTAGCTGTCATAATTCCTTCTTTTGTATATCCCAATTAAAGCAAATTAAAAGTCTACTCAGATGCATCCCTTTATTGTCCACTTCACATTTTCCGCACTGTCATCTCTAGTTTCGAGACTACGAAACCTTATCAGTAATTTACATCTGACTTCACTCTCGTAGTATGTGAACACTTAGACTTTAAGCATAAGGGTATCCTGAGAAAATCCATATATATGACAGATTCGGTAGATACCTCAGTTAGGGTCTCTTTCATACATAGGACATATGATTAAACCTGTAGCTCTTAGACAACATTAAACTACAGAACACACTTGCTGCATTCTTATGAAACATAAAAAGTATATTTATTAAAAAACTAATGAAATACTTATAATTTCCTTAGATAAATTATTCTATATGTTGGTTCAAAAAAGGATTTGTGGATGGTGCCAGTAGAAGTTTTAAATCTAAAACAAAAACAGGAGGCTACCGTAGCGAGATAAGCTGAAAATTTTGAGAAGTGGGATAGAGATGATCTACTCCTTAATTTGAAAAGGCCTTCATTAGCCATTTTACGTAATGCCAGCTACCATAGTAGGTTGTTAGAAAACTGGCCATATAGTGGAGGGAAGATGTCGACTGCTTATTCAGGAGGGTGGTCATCAAGTGCATATCATTGTGAATTCAATGCTATTGAAATGGTATATTTAAAAATAATAAGACATTCCTATTTTACATGGGACCCACCTTATTAGTATATTAATAAGGTAAATGGTAATAAAATCACTTCAAATTATCCTCTTTTTACTTTTTAGCTTTTCTTTATTAAACTCCCTTTACTGCTTTTAATAAAAAACTAAGTATTAAATGACTATTTCATTTAAACACATTACATTAATGGCCATAGTAGTTGCCAAAATGCTTGAACTCACAAGCATCCATTTACAGTCCAGCTGCTAAACGCTAAACCTACCACTTTGTCTGCTCTCTTATGTTAAAAGTGTCCAGACTAGTATCTGCTCATGCATTTTGCTTTCGTCATTACATATGTTTGCTTTTCCATAAAAACCCCCGATGAACACTGCCACTTCTAAAGCCTTAAACACGACCTTCAAACGTTTTTGATAATTTTTTTTTATAAAATATAAGCATCTTATTGTGTTAATGATACTTTAAATAAGTAAATGATTATTACTGTTTGTTTTATTTATTTTATAATTTAATATAGCAAGCAGCTAATGAAGTTATATCAGATAAAATAAATCGACTTATCTTTAGGCATCTTTAAAAAATTGTAAATTTGCATAATAAGGGATATCGAACCATCCCTTATAGTGAGATACTTTATCAGGATATTTCAATTTAACTGTAATGAGTTTGCCTGCAAAATATAACAAAACCTAACAGGTCTGTTTGATATTCAGAAATAGTGTACACTATTTTACTTTTTTTTACGTACCTAAGCGCTTTAATTAAAGGTGTATTTAAGGACTAAGTGTGTACAAAAGTGTAAAATAGTGTAAACTATTTTTAAATAACAAACAATAACTATTAATCTGCACTAGACAGGCGAAAATGATAATTTTTAATAAAATATTATGGCCAAACATTAAGCTTCACAATTTATGCAAATATGTGAACAGCAAGAAAAAAATACTGATGAATTTAGTTATTGTAATCTAACAACAACTTTTTTAAGATATTAAAATTTTAATACTCCCTTCCCTCAGTACGGTCCTGACTAAAATTCTTATATCAGCCAACTTAAATCTGAAAAACAAAACTTACTAATATGTAGGGACATTCGCATTGCCAACCTAAAAATGTTAGCTTGGACAAACTATATATAACGCCCAGATAGAACAGGAACTTATTTTTTTTAAATAAAATATAGTTTAAATTTTCTTTCGGTTAAAGTTTTAAAAGGATCGAAATGGGTACAGTCATAGGACCAAAAAAAAAAAAAATATATACGTGCCACCATGTTATTCCCCATTGCCTCGGGGCACATATGTGTAATAGTTTATTTTCTTTCATTAATAGAATATTTTAAATAAATTTTTTTGGTGGATCGGTTAGTATACTTACTTGTACCAAAGAAATATTGTTATTAGCAAAATTTTTAATGGCCAAAAATCACTTTTTTGCTTATATCTCCTCTATTACTTGTTTTCTAACAAATGTGTATATAATTTATTTAATCAAGCTTATTAAAACGCATATTTTCTGTTTAATACTTTTTTCGTAGCTCTTTTAATTTTTAAGATATTTGCGTTTTTATTTTAAGCAGTGCGGCTTTGAATTTACTATTGTTCATAGTAATATAAAAAAAAATGTTTCATGCGTATCTCCTATTGGCTTGGTTTTTTGCGGTGGACTCCCGGACTATTATTTCCCCTATGGAGTAACTTAACACCGTTTTAATGTATAAGATAAATTACCATTACCATATTTCTAAACGATTTATATTTGACGTTCTTTTAGTTTAGTTTTAATACCCCTTTCACTCTGATCAATATATTCCCCATTACAGAATACACAATCAATTTTATAAACGCCTGACATGTCGAAATTGATTGTGTAGATGTAGACTGTAATAAGAAATATATTACACCCCGGGCCAAAAGAATATGGAACATTAATTATAAACAGCTTATAATAATTTTGTAGATTTATACAGTGGTAAGTTATTATATAGAAAAAATAAAGGCATAATAAAACTTATATGAACAACAGAATTTTTTTTTTTTTAATGAAAAGCTCAACTGTTTTCACTAAAGACCCAATAAATTTCGTGGAAATGCCTATTTTAAATAAGTATATTGCTATATAGAAAAAAACCGCAAGGAAAATGTGTGCATGTAAAAGTTTTTACGTAGAAACATTTATTAAATGATTTGGGTTTAGACCTTTTTAGCTTTAGTACATTGGTCTTTAAGATAAAAAGGCAAAACAGTTTTACACTGTCGAAAATAAAGTAAGAAATCCTTAATAATATTTGATTTTTATTTATTTTCTTTAAAAAGGTTTTGATAAATTAAATAATCTTTATTTAGTACAAATAAGTTTATGTTGTTAAATTTTAAAAGTCATTTCTTTAACTTGTTTCAACATTATATCAAATAAAAAAGGTTTCATTTTATTAAATAAAAAACTCATTTTATCGAATTTATGGTTAAGAAAATCTGTTTAATTGAAATAATATGAAAATAAAAATTAAATAAATAATGTCATATAATTCTAAATAAAAATGAACAGCTTAAGCACTGGGCATTTTTCTATCAAAAAATATTGATAATAAAAAAATTAATTGTTTGTACGCCATGCATCATCCCCTACAGTGTAACCGCACTTAGCGAGTCCTGACAGGCTTCGGAATTTGGCTTTAATTTTTTTTTACTATTAGGGGTGTGTTTGAGTTTGAGCGTTTTTATGGAGAAATTGTTAGTTAAAATGATTTTGGCCATTTTTTTCCCTAAATTTTGAAGTTTACTTTTTTTTAAGTAGTCAAAAGCCTATAATTTGTTTGGTTTATTTTAAATTAAAGGGGTTTAAACGGAATACCCAAATACTATGGCATAATTGGAAATATATTTTCCAACCCCAAAACTTTTGAAAATTTAAAACTGTCTATTTAAGGGTCCCAAACCTCGATTCTGCGCAAAAAAATTTTAAAATTTTTGCGTTATTTGAGCGCCTACCCCCTTACACCATATTCTATGTGGGTTTTAAGAAACCATTCCTCTTTTAAACCAGAAGCCGAATTTTTCCTGTTTTTCTATAGACCATCGGTTTAGAAACCATACCCGCGCTGTGCCGTTGTCTTATCAACCCTTCCAAGCGAATTACATGTATTGTTGTCGTTTGCGCTGTATAAATTTCGATTGTTTTGCCTTGTGTGATTTTATTTTGTGGTTGCAGAAGTTTTTTGGATTAATAAAAACTTTCATATTTTAGTGATTATTGGTTTATTTAATTTTGTAACTATAATTTTGTGTTTACTGTTTGTTACTTACAGATCGTAACAAAATGCCTGAAAGTTGTTTGGTTTTATTTTGCAAATTAAAGGATTACATACCCGGAATACCCTGGAAAACAAGCGCAGGTCAATTGAAATATCACTTTCACAAGACCATAAACAAATCTTGAATTGAAGCTTTAAATATCTTGTCTAGTTTAATGTTCCAAGACACAGTCATGTTTATTGTCGCGAAAAGAAGTTATTTAATAATTTTGGCGTTACTTTTGAGAACAACCTTAACTTACACAAACACATTACATCCATATTCTCAGCTGCTTTAAAGAAAGCTTTGATTCCTCTTTTGAACCAGTAAGTATTTCTATCCGTCTTATATGTATACTCTGTATGTATTCTAATTAGACCATCTTTAGAATATTGTTCTCATGTCTGGACAATGGTATTTCCTATAACTCTTATCACTCTTGATTCCATTTAAAAAATATTCGTTCGTCTAAATAATGATCCCACGCTTACAGAAAAGCTTTCTTCTCTTTCCCACCGACGGGCTGGAGGGAATATGATGCATTTTTATAGGTATTTTCACGGCTTCTGCTCAGAGGAGTTGGCAAGTATAATTTCTCTGACAGCTTCTAAGAGAGCAACACGTAGAGCCACTTTTATGCATCCTTTTACAATCCAACTTAAGAGGCCTCGAACGTCCCACTTTCTTTGTTCCATCATCCCCAGCGTGTCTAGACTAGAATTTGTTACCCGCAGAAGTTTTTCCTTTTCAAAATATTTAGGTCTGGTGTAGATAAACGATAAAACCCTTTACCACACTCAACGGTACATTAGTATTGAAGCCTGTGGCCTGTTTGACGATATAAAAAAATCTTATGTAAAAAATTCTATACTTCTTGTTAAATTTGTTTTTGTTATCTGCATAAGGTAACACTATTTGATTGTACTTTTATAAAAATTATATATAAAATATTGTATTACCCTAAAACACAAACAACCAGTTCAAATTATGGTAAGTTTTTACTTTTCTTGACCCTTGTCGATTTCGATGATTTTTTGCATACAGAGGCGCTGATTACGAATCTAAAGTAAGTGTTTTCGACAACGTTTTATTTTTCAGATATCGATCATTAAATATGATAATTGGATTAAACTCATTTACACTATCTTGCCCTTCTTTTATTATCAAATTGGTGATGAGTACATGAAACTATTATACATTGTTTGCAATTTATTTTAATAAACCGTGTTGTCAATTATTTTACTAAGATATTTGGTAAAAATACAAAACTTTCAAAAATATCAACCATTTAAATAAAAGGCTGAGAAGTGGCGCCATCATTTCTTTCCACGTTAAATAAGTCGAGGATAGATAGTATAAAAATAGGCCTTAAGAAAAATTTTTGTGCAGTAAAATGGATTTGAATGCGGTTTTTTGCATTCGATTCGTATGAACGTCTACAAACTTTGTGAACAAATTTAATTAATGGGACATGAAAAACTGCCATTGTACAATAAAAAAATGGTATTTTCGAAATGCATTTAAAATTTGCAATTACAAAAAAACTACAACTAGGTAAATAATGATGGAAATAAGCACAAATTTGTTACTCGGGGGTTTTCGAGGTCGTTGAACAAGAATATAAAAGGGTTTACGGAGTACCTGGGGCGCGCTAAGGATGGCATAAAAGTCGCCTTCTGGGGTTTAGGACAATTTCTCCAAAGATCAGACCAATTTTGTTGCTCGAGGTCGCTGAACACGAGTATGATATTGACAAGGACCTGGGAAATACCTGCTGCGCGCTAAACATAGTGTAAACGTCGTCTTCTAGAGTTTTATGACAAGTCCTTATAATATCAGCCCAATTTCTTTAATCGAGAGGTTTTTGTTGTTGCTGAACACAAATATAACATTAGGAAGGGCCTGCGGAGACCTGGTGGGCGCTAAGAATGGTGTAAACGTCGTCTTCTTGAGTTTTACGACAAATCCTTTTAATATCAGCCCAATTTTGTTACTTCGATAACCCCGAAGAAGTAGAAGAATTGAGTAAAATGATAAATGAATTATTTTTAATATTTATAAAACTTTCAAACATTTTTATTTTTTATATTAAAACATTATATAAACAATTTTATGAATAAATACTATAAGTAGAAATTATAATTTTAGACTTTTAATAAATTACCACAAAATTTCAGTAGACATTAATACCAACCTATCTGGACATCGGGTACCTCGAAGGCAATGATCTAGAAACAAATACGACGTTTACACCATTCTTAGTGCTCACCGGGTACTCCTTAAGCCCTCGACCGACCACAAAAACCCCCCGAGAATCAAAATTGGGCTGATATTAATGGGATTTGTCATAAAACCCTAGAAGACGACGTTTACACCATTCTTAGCGCGCACCAGGTACTCCGCAGACCCTTATCAATATGATTCGTATTTAACGACCATAAAAAGTCCTTGAATAACAAAATTGGGCTAATATTAGGAGGAATTGTCGTAAGACTCCAGAAGACGACGTTCACACCATTCTTAGCGCGCACCAGGTACTTCGCAGACCCTTATCAAGATTAGATTTGTGTTTAACGACCACAAAAACTCCTTGAATAACAAAATTGGGCTAATATTAGGAGGAATTGTCGTAAGACTCCAGAAGACGAAGTTTACACCATTTTTAGCGTGCACCAGGTACTCCGCAGGCCCTTGTCACAATCATATTCGTGTTCAGCGACCTCGATAACCCCCAAGTAACAAAATTGGGCTGATATTAGTAGGATTTGTCGTAAAACTACAGAAGACGACGTTTACACCACCCTTTATTAAATATTAAAAGATATTCCAGGTAAAAGCGGTTGTATAAACGATGATAACCAAACTCTATCTAACTTAAGGTTTAATTTAAAATTTTAAAATTATATATTTCGTTAAAAACTAAACCTCCCAAATTTATATACAGAACAAGCTCTATCCTATACCAACCGTAATAATTTCTAGGTCCAAATTTACTTTACAACTAAAATTGGATCCACTAAAAGCATTATTAACACGGTTGAAGGATTTTGGGCCTGTCTACATATCCGTTATCCGGAACACCTACAGCTAGGTGTTAGATAAAATATAAATTACCCTAATTTATAAATTCAACCCTAACGACCCGTTTCTAGTTTATGTTACCGGATTCACGCCTAACCTCGTTAAGGCTTGCTGTTACGCCAGTCTATACCTGAAGGTGCAATATATCAGACTAATTTTAAAAGCCATATACTGTAATAAGATTTCTTAGGCTGCTTATATACAGCTGGTGGTAAACTATATGTTAAGTAACAACAAAATTAAAAAAGTGAGAGTAAATAATAATAAAATAACGAGTTGGCGAATGCCAACCGGGGATATGTAAAGAATTGTTATATAAAATTTATGAAAAAAAAAAAGATTGTGAAAAAAAATTAAAATTAAAATTATTTTTGTAATAAAACATATTATATGGTAAAAAGTTATAATATGGTTATTTAACTTATTTATATATATATATATATATATATATATATATATATATATATATATATTATATATATATATATATATATATATATTATTTTTATATAAATAATATATATATATATATATAATAAATATTAATATATTATATATAATTTTATATAATATAAATATAATATATATAGATATAACAACAATATGATTAAAGACATCATTAAAAATACGCCCATCGACTGTTTAAAGGAAAATGGGATAATACTAGAACTCAACTTTGCAAAAATAATGTTGAGCTGTCCAGACAAGTCAATAGCGAAAAAACCTTATGATGTCCAGAAGGAACCTCCGAACACTAACGGGCCCAACTGGCCACTGAAGGATAGGGACACCTATTTAAAATAGGTCAACTGAACACAGGATTATGTAGAGGCTGTGAACAAGAAGATGAGACCGCGGAACACATTCTTTGGCAACTGGCCATTACTGGCCGAAATTAGGGAGGTTCCACATAAAGACGTCGTCAACTATTTTAAATCAATAGGTTGGACGACGCAGTGAATCTCCCGCCTACAAGAGGAAGCACAAAGGACCTACTGGGGTCTAGGTGCAGTGGTATACTACCACCCTCTGAACATTCAGATCAGATCAGATTAATATTTACAAATATACAGTTTCTAATAAGTGAACCTTTCCCTTGACAAATTGTTTGGAATTTAATTTTACTTTAAAATTATCAAAGAAAGAAAAAAGGTTTAAACTTACCCTTTAAAGCTGCTCGCCCACTAGAGCGACAAGGTGCCACGCGACGCGACGCGATGCGACAGGGTTGTCCGCCCACTGGGTGACGCGACACGCGGCGCAACGCGAAATCTTCCAAAATGTGGCAGTCGGTTTCGAGCTGTCATGGAAAACTCATCGGACGAAGATATTTTTGTGTTTGGAATAATTGCTGCTATGGAGGAGAAGGAAAAGAAAAAGAAAAGAAGAGTTTGAGTCCATGACATTAATGGAAAGAGAAATGCGTGTGGAGAAATCCATTACCTATTTCCAGATTTAAGAAAAGATGCAAGAAAATTTTTCAAATACTATTGCATGTCGGAAGAAAAGTTTTTTAAACTTCTCAGTTTAACACAGACGTCTATAGAACACCAAGGAAATAGCTTTCTCATACCTTGAAATAATAATCCACTAAACAACTTTTTTATTTAGATTAATTTAAAAAATATATAGAAATAAAATACAATGTCACAAAAATAACAACAACAGAACAAAGCAACATGTGAGATTCTTTACGATGATACCCGAAGGAGGCTGATGAGACTCTAGCTACGAAATCTACACCTTGTACGTGATGTGCCAGTCAAATTTCTTGTACTAACACGGAGAAAGTAGTGTTGCACTACCATTACTCAATTGTCGGCCGTGATTTAAAAATTCTTATCTTTACTTTCGTGGCGCCCCTTAAGTTACCGCGCCCCTAAGCTGAAGCCCAAACAGCCCATAGGGTTAATATGACCCTGCTGAAGATACCTAGCAGTTGAAACGCGTCGCGTTTTTAAATAAATTAAGACAATGCAAGTCCAAGAAATATCTTTTATTTAACCTACATTATTGTCTACTACCTTTAGTCAAACAAATAGAAACAGTATTTTAAAATAATGTAGTTAGTTGTAGTTTATAATTTTACATAAATATACTCAAAATATTTTTAATTATGGTATGGTAAGATTATTATGCCTTAATTATATAAAATACATTTTTAAAATGGCAAAAACTTTTACCTGCTAAGATATTTGCAGTAAAACTGTAACAACCACATCCTATATAACCATACAGACGTAAAACATATTACCATTTCACTCACGGCCTACTCTGTTGTAATGTAAAAATGCATTAAGTTAAATGGCTTTACACATTTCTACGAAAATGTTTCATTTTTATTTCCTTATGCATTACCTGCTTTCTTTTCCTAATGTTTGTATTATGCAAATAGAAAATAGTTTGCCTGCCTTCCAAACTATTAGGTTGCGTTTAGCCAAAAAACAGGCATTGTTAAGAACAAATAAAAAGCCGTTATTATAAGTCAATTACAACAGCTTAGAGATATAAAAAACAAAGGAGTTTGTCGACACTTTAAACGTGAATTTAATGGAGTTGTAATTATTTCTTAACTTTAAATGTTGCAGGAGTATTTGGTAATACCATAGAGTAATATACCTTAAGTACTTTTTTATGATACTGCAGGGTTATTTATTTTAAAGTAACCAGGGCGTTGTTTTTGAACTTCCCTGTACTTTTTTAAAAAACGAATATAGCCATTTTGTGTATTTTTTTCCGTAGAATTTAATAATGTAATTAGAAAATCATTTGAAACAAAAACAAAAGAGTTAAAGCACGAGTCGGACGTATTTTGTAATTTTTTGTATATTGTATATTTTTATATCAATAGATAGAGATTTTCATGAAAAATTCGGTGATATAGGGGTTGCTGGGTTTATTTTCTGCGGTTCTGCTGCAATTGTCCAAAAACTGCATAATACTATAAGGATAGTTTTATCTAAAAAAACTTGGCTGCCACAGGTCACAGGTGCTTTTTTGTCAATGTCAAGGATTTTAAAAATTCGTTTATTACGTTTTGCAGTAGTTTTATAATGAGGTTTTCATCAGAAGAACGGCTTAAAATTATAACTCTCTATTATAAATGTGGAGAAAACGCCAGGGAGACACAACGAAGATATGCTGCAAATTTCCACCAAAATATATCAGCAAAAACGATTTTAAAACTGAAGGTCTTATTCGAAGAAACAAAATTGTTACATATTAGAAAAAGGAATACAATGAGAATAAGAAACCGGGATCGAGCTATTCTAAATTATTCTACTTTGTATCCCATGAAGTCAATTACTGACGCAGTTAGATACTTGAGGTATGGCCCTGCGAGTGTTCAGAGAACACTGAAATATTTTAAGTATCTTCCATATCACGTTCTTCCAGTGCAGCATTTAACACGTGAACAAAAGAAACTTCGCTTTAAATTTGTTTCCCAGATTTTAATCCATGAACAAGATAACGATTCTAACCTGTTCCAAACAATTCTTTGGACGGATGAAGCTACGTTCATTACATTTTGAATGTTTAACCGACGCAATACATACAGCTGGGAAAGACAAAATCCCAGGAAATTTCAAGAGATTAAATACTAAGGGAGGTCTCTTCATGTCTGGTGTGGTGTGCTTAACAATAGAATTGTCGGGCCAATATTATATGAGGGATCCTCAACTGGGGAAAAATATCTCAATTTTCTTGAAAACGATATTAAAAACATTTTAGAAGAATTGCCACTCAAAACGTATGGCAAGATAATCTGGCAACAAGACGGAGCGCCGCCCCATGGTGTTCGTCAAGTTGTGCAGTATCTCAATCGCCGATACAATTAGTGGATTGGACATTATGGCACTATTAGATGGCCACCTATTAGTCCAGATATTACAATTTTGGACACTTTTCTATGGGGTCACTTGAAGAATGTCGTTTACCAAAATGGGAACACAGACACTAAAGAAATGAGAGAAAAAATTGTAAATAAAATTAATCGTCTTAACCAAGAACCTCAAATAATATCGGAAATGAAGAGACTTTGTATTCCGTGCAAATTTTTATTAAAAAATCCTAGCAGAGCGCTTTCGGTAAAACCATGATCAGTGCTATCTACAAGCAAGAAATGAACTTTAAAAAAAAGATTGAAAAATTTTGTTGGAATATTTTAAGGGAAATTTTCAAAAAAACTGTGTTTTAGTGATTATTTAAATTTATTTTATATTTTAAAATTTATTTTGCGTAAAATTAAACATTAAATATAGTAAATCAATGTGAAGTGATGAATTTAGTAGACTTGGTATGGAAAAGAAAAAGCAAAAGAAAATAAAAGTTTCAAACTTACTCGTCGTCAAGCAATAGCCGCAGCAAATTTGAGCCAACAAAAAATTTAGAGGGCTTCAATAAAATATCACATTATTACACAAATTTAAAATAAAAGTCAAACAACATTAATATTTGTTACATTTTCCCTTATTAAAGGGTGAAATTTAAAAAACTATACCATTTTGTGGAAAGACGAACATGTGATTATGTTAGGTTAGGAACCAGTTGTACTGACGTATAAAAAAGGATAGACAATCATTTTAAAGGGCATAGAAAAGGAAGTACTACTCCGAAGTTGTTTAGAGTGTGGTTGTTAAGAACTGTAAAATTATTATGTTTAAAGGCTGTGTTAGAGAAATGGAATCAAAAAACAATTTTAAGTAATAATTATTTGTTAAAATTTTAATATAATTAAGAAATCGTAATTTGTAGTAAATTATGACAAATGTGAAAATATTTATGAAAAACGGGGGGCGCGTTCAAGAAATCAGATTGAGATATTTTATTTTGAAACTTTTAATATAACTGAGAAATTCTTACTTCCAAACAGAAACGTAAATTATAATGAACTATGAAAAATTTGAAAATTGTTTTGTTTGAGAAACGTTACAGAGTGAAAATTTGGTTTTTTAAATGAAAAACTTCAAAATGAAAAAAAAATTAAAAATTTTTTTAAAAACCTTTTCAAAAAGAAGAAATTTTGAAAAAGAAAAATTAATATCTAAAGGTCCCTAACTCATTCTCCTGACATTCCCTGGGGTCTACCAAAGAAGCTCACAAGGTTGGGAAAATAGTAGAGGAGATGTTAGTGGAGTTAGAAAGGAAGCGGTTGCATTGTTTGATAGGGGGTTGTTATGGTTATAAGGAGGACATAGCGGAGAAGGAGTGTGAGGTTCTTTGAGACCCCCAGGAATGGAGGCAGGCCGAGTGCAGCAGACAAATGAAAAAACTTTAAATTAATTAACTTGTATGTTTGGGTCAAAAAGATTGTTTTTAATAAATTGAATTGTTGAAAAGAATATGGAAATCATGTAATATGCAAAGAACAAGGACGTTGGATCTCCCAAAAATGGAGCTAAAGCGTAAATTGTTTTTTCATCATCGAGTGATTTAGTTCATAAGACGCCTATGTAAAGGTAAAAAAGATCTATTAAGGTTAACTTGAGTGTTAAGACATAAGTTGTTGGTATTAAGCTCTTTGTGTATTTCTATGTCTTCGAGAAAATCTAGTCTATTAAAGTTTTTAGATGTAGTATTGTGCAAGATTTTTGATTTTTTTTTGTGGACTAAAGTTGCGTTTGAGTTCTTTTAAATGTGTACCAAAAGCCGAATTTCATCTTGTTAGATGTTCTGTTATTCTAGTTTTAAGGGGTCTACATGTTCTACCAATATAAGAGCTATTACAAGAGTCACAATTTAGAAGATATATGCCACTTTTTGAGAGTTTATCTATTTTATCTTTTGAGTTAACCAATTAAGATCCTAAATTTAGTTTAGTTCTATAGAAAATTTGAATATTCTGAAAATGATCTTTAAAGCACTTAGTGACCTTCCTTGTGTTCCTTTAAACACAAAGAAGACTTACAGATAAGATTAATTAAGACAGAAATTTGTAAACATTATGCTAGAATAGATTTTTTAAATTGTAAACTTATTCAAATTTATAATCAATTGGCCATTGAGTGGAACAACGAACAGATCACAAACTTTTTAAACAACCTTTCTGACGAAGTTGACCGCGTAAAAAGACTTAAGTTCAACAAAGTTAAAAATAAATTAGATAATCTAGTCAAACAACAAAATACCTTTAATAGAAACCGTTTAAAAAATTCTAAAATATTTTCGAATTTCAAATTTTATCCTTGGGTTAAAAATTTCTCTGATACTATCCTTACAGAGGAGGATATGGATCTCCTAAAGATGGGGCTTAAACACTGCATTAAGTACCCGGTCTCTGAGAGTGATGTTCTTGAGTACGCAGTAGAGTTAGATGTACTTATCGAACAAATTTCCACCGATTACCATAAAAAACAAGCCTTACGTAACGACTTACATATTGTATTACACGTATTTAACAAAAACATCAAAAAAATCAATCACTCTTTCTCAGACTCACTCCTTAAAACTCTTAAAATTTTGAAATCGAAGATAAAAGAAAAAAATCTTGTCTTATCTAAGGCAGAGAAGGGTAACTGTTTGGTTGTGATGGACAGAACAGTTTATGTACAAAAGGTTGAAACTTTTTTAAATGAAAATAACTTTAAAATCTTAAATAATAATCCTTTTAATACTTTTATTAGACGAACTAAGAATGTTTTGAAGCATTTTAGTGATTTCCTCGATGATGCACCCAAGAACGTTATACCTAGTAACCCATCTATGCCTAGGTTGTATGGCTTACCTAAAATTCACAAAAATGATATCCCAATTAGACCAGTAGTCAGCTTCACTAACACACCAGTTTCTATGTTAGCTCGATTTGTACTTAATTTTTTCAACTCTTTTACAAGTTTTAGACCTACATATGGGGTAAGTAATACTTTGGATTTAGTTAATAAATTAAAAAATATTAACCTACCACCTAATAGTTTAATTGTATCATTTGATGTTACTAACCTTTTCACCACTGTCCCAAAGAGTGAAGCTGTCCGAATTGCTACCAACCTTCTTTATCGAAAAAATCTTGATCAAACCACAGTTATTAATATTACATCATTGCTTAACCTTTGTTTATCACAAGACTTTTTTTGCTTTAACAATCAATGTTGTCAACAACCTGACGGCTTAGCAATGGGCAGCTGCCTCTCACCTTTTTTAGCAGATATTTTTATGGATCATTTAGAGACCCAATCAATTATCTCCAATAACAATCCGGAAATTTTACACTGGTTTAGGTACGTGGATGACTGCTTGTGCTTTTTGGACTGTGATGAGAATGGTGCTCAAACCCTCTTACAAAAAATTAACAACATTCATTCTAAAATCTCATTTACTTTGGAAATAGAAGATAATAATAAAATCAATTTTCTAGACATAACTATACAAAAAGTCTTGAACAATCTCTCATTTTCTATATACAGGCAACCTTCTCAAACAGACCATATAATTTCTGAAACCTCTAACCACCCCATGCAGCATAAATTAGCAGCATTTCATTGTTATATAAATAGACTTCTTAACATTCCTATGTCAAAAGAAAACTACTTAAATGAGATTAACATCCTTAAACAAATTGCTTACAATAATAATTTTGATCCTAAAATCGTCAACAGATTAATAGAAAAAAACGGAATTAAGAAAATCAGAAAAGAAATTTTTCCTACAGTTCCTGACAACACGGAATCAGTTAAATACATTGCTATCCCATTCACTAATTTGTTGTCAACGGGAAGGTCACTAACTGCTTTAAAGATCATTTTCAGAATATTCAAATTTCCTATAGAACCAAACTAAATTTATGATCTCAATTGGTTAATTCAAAAGATAAAATAGATAAACTCTCAAAAAGTGGCATATATCTTCTAAATTGTGATTCATGTAATAGCTCTTATATTGGTAGAACATGTAGACCCCTTAAAACTAGAATAACAGAACATCTAACAAGATAAACATCGGCTTTTGGTACACATTTAAAAGAACTCAAACACAACTTTAGTTCACAAAAAAATTGAAAAATCTTGCACAATACTACATCTAAAAACTTTAATAGACTAGATTTTCTCGAAGACATAGAAATAAACAAAGAGCTTAATACCAACAACTTATGTCTTAACACTCAAGTTACCCTTAATAGATCTTTTTTACCTTTACATAGGCGTTTTATGAACTAAATCACTCGATGATGAAAAAACAATTTACGCTTTAGCCCCATTTTTGAGAGATCCAACGTCCTTGTTCTTTGCATATTACATGATTTCCATATTCTTTTCAACAATTCAATTTATTAAAAACAATCTTTTTGACCCAAACAAAACAGTTAATTAATTTAAAGTTTTTTCATTTGTCTGCTGCACTCGGCCTGCCTCCATTCCTGGGGGTCTCAAAGAACCTCACACTCCTTCTCCGCTATGTCCTCCTTATAACCATAACAACCCCTTATCAAACAATGCAATCGCTTCCTTTCTAACTCCACTAACATCTCCTCTACTATTTTCCCAACCTTGTGAGCTTCTTTGGTAGACCCCAGGGAATGTCAGAAGAATGAGTTAGGGACCTTTAGATATTAATTTTTCTTTTTCAAAATTTCTTCTTTTTGAAAAGGTTTTTAAAAAAAATTTTAAAAATTTTTTCTTTTTGAAGTTTTTCATTTAAAAAACCAAATTTTCACTCTGTAACGTTTCTTAAACAAAACAATTTTCAAATTTTTCATAGTTCATTATATATTACGTTTCTGTTTAGAAGTAAAAATTTCTCAGTTATATTAAAAGTTTCAAAATAAAATATCTCAATCTGATTTCTTTTCATAAATATTTTCACATTTGTCATAATTTACTATAAATTACGATTTCTTAATTATATTAAAGTTATAACAAATAATTATTACTTAAAATTGTTTCTTGATTCCATTTCTCTAACACAGCCTTTAAACATAATAATTTTACAGTTCTTAACAACCACACTCTAAACACTCGGAGTAGTACTTCCTTTTCTATACCCTTTATAATGATTGTATATCCTTTTTTATACGTCAGTACAACTGGTTCCTAACCTAACATAATCACATGTTACCATCATCATCACAGCCTTTAAACATAATAATTTTACAGTTCTTAACAACCACACTCTAAAAACCTCGGAGTAGTACTTCCTTTTCTATAACCTTTAAAATGATTGTCTATCCTTTTTTATACGTCAGTACAACTGGTTCCTAACCTAACATAATCACATGTTCGTCTTTCCAAAAAATGGTATAGTTTTTTAAATTTTTTAAATTTCACCCTTTAATAAGGGAAAATGTAACAAATATTAATGTTGTTTGACTTTTATTTTAAATTTGTGTAATAATGTGATATTTTATTGAAGCCCTCTAAATGTTTTGCTGCGGCTCCTGCTTGACGACGAGTAAGTTTTGAACTTTTATTTTCTTTTGCTTTTTCTTTTCCATACCAAGTCTACTAAATTCATCACTTCACATTGATTTACTATATTTAATGTTTAATTTCACGCAAAATAAATTTTAAAATATAAAAAAAATTAAAAAATCACTAAAACACAGTTTTTTTGAAAATTTCCCTTAAAATATTCCAACAAAATTTTTCAATCTTTTTTATAAAGTTCATTTCTTGCTTGTAGATAGCACTGATGATGGTTTTACCGAAAGCGCTCTACTAGGATTTTTTTAATAAAAATTTGCACGAAATACAAAGTCTCTTCATTTCCTAAATTCTTACGTGCACACAGCCACAACCAAGTTTCACTCAAATAATATCGGCGAGCTTAGAAAGGCTTAGGAGGGGTTATAGATCATGGTTCGAAAATAACGGGGGTTATATAGAACATTTAAATTATTAGTAATATTATATTTTTTTGTTATGGGTGTTCTTATTACTACCATATTTTACCTCGTATTGTATTTAAATTTTTTCCGTTTATTGTAAATTTGCCGCTTGGTTTAGAAATAGATATATGATATCATATTTAGCATATAATATAATTTAAAGCCGTTCTCTGATAAAAACCTTATTATAAAACTACTTCAAAAAGTAATGAACGAATTTTTAAAATACTTGACTTTGACAAATAAGCACCTGTGACCTGTGGCAGCCAGTTTTTTTTAGGTGAAACTATCCTTATAGTATCATGCAGTTTTTAGACAATTGCAGCAGAACCGAAGGAAATAAACCCAGCAACCCCTATATTACCAAATTCCTCGTGATAATCTGTATCCATTGATATAAAAACATACGGGTTATTCCATTTAAAAATACGTCACGCGTGCTGTAACTCATTTGTTTTTGTTTTAAATGTTTTTCAGATAAGGTTATTGAATTCTACGGAAAAAAATACACAAAATGTTTATAATTGTTTTTTTTTAAATACAGGGAAGTTTAAAAATAAAGCCCGGTTTACTTTAAAATAAGCAACCCTGGACAATAGTGTGCACAGGGTAAATATTAACTTTTTCCCAAAAATTAAAGAGTATGTTGAATGTGCTACTAGAAGCCTGATAACCCTTAAAAACATTATATTTAAAATAACTCTTTGTGCGCTTCTAAAATCTAATCCACTGCAATAAGACAAATGGGGTGTATTATATTGTATTGTAGTAAATGGAGTGGCTCGGCCTAATATAGCCCTCTTACTATTTCGACCTAGGAAGATCTCTTGTGGGGACCCTGCATTAATTGATCCCCTCAATTCCCAAACTGTTCGCGAAGTTGAAAATGTTTGCGAAGACAAGTTTCTTTATTTCTTCAAGGGTCAAAAATGCCCTTTCTAAATATTTTAGCCTCTGGCGTGTTAATTCCCTGTAGTCTAGTCGAAAAATGTGTTTCCTGCAAAAAACGGAACTGCGAACTAACGGATTATTGCACTATATTATTTTGCAATAAGTACCAAACATTTAGCCTTTAATAACAATTTATTAATTTAACCCAAAAATTGTGCGAAAACTAACATTTTAATAAATATTTTAATTAAACATACCTCTTAAAACACAACCTGAGAAAAGCTCTGTTTTCTAACTAGTTATATTCATGGTATTTTTAATGAAACAAATTCTCCTTCTCTGTATAGTCTAAATTCCAAAACAAATTGCACGGCATTTCCAACCCATTAAACTTTACAATAATTTTGCCAAAGCCTCTTAAAGCCGAATGCTGGAAAGATGTAGTTGTCCTGTTACATACTTCTGCCATTAACTCGAAAACGGATTCGAAATGGTCTGTCTTCATTGCAGGAACAATACGGCAAAATGGTGACCCGGGCACTTGCCATTTACTGC
This sequence comes from Listronotus oregonensis, assembly GCA_019359885.1. NCBI lineage: Eukaryota > Metazoa > Arthropoda > Insecta > Coleoptera > Curculionidae > Listronotus > Listronotus oregonensis. The sequence continues at coordinate 21,583 of JAHBCN010003645.1, read as the reverse complement.
GATATTCCATTTGGCAATAACCATGTTAATTTTGATTAAGTGCATATACGAGGGCCAAGCGCAATCATGCATTCAAAATACTAGCATTCATATAAACTAGTCACCAATTAACCAAGAATATTTAATGTGTTTAAATATTTTATTTTTAAGGCTTTTGTAATTCTTAACATATACTTGCCTGTATCTGGCCTGTTTATTCATTTTTCTTTTAGTGTCTTTGGGATCTAAAGAAAGTTTTATTTAGCAAATGAAAAAATTTCTGATTTTTATGGGTTTCATGCATCTGGCCAATACAGGGTGTCCGGAAATGACGATGAAACATTTTAAGGAACGATTCTACATAACAAGATATAAAAAAAGTTCATATTAACATAGGTCCGGAAATGCTTCCAGAGGCAGCTACAGGCCCTTGAAGATGGTGTCATAAAAGTGGTTTTTATTTAATTTATTAGGATCTACTTAAAATACAGAAATTAACTTTTATGTATAAATTAGAGTGATTTTAGGTCACTTTTTGAAAATATCAGGTGACCCATATTGCAAGCAGTGGCGTGGAAACAAAGGGTTGGTTAGTTATTTAAGGTCATATTTTTTTGCCGAGTGTATTTTCGCTATCTTTTAAATAAATTATGTTTCTTTGAACATTTTTACGTAAAAAAGGTTACCTTGGTATAAAGTCGTATAGTCTACTGTTTTCGTGATAAACGGACTTAAAAGGACTACTGCGGTGCGTAAATACAGTAACAGGCTATGTATAGCCCGTCTACTCGCTGTGAAGCTACGAAAACTATTTAAGGAATGCAGACAAAATATAATCGAGGTTGTCAAATTCATTTATCGAATTAAATAAGTTTAATATAATTTATTACCTGTAGTTGCTATAACTCATAACTTTACTTAAACTTGTTTAAGATTAAAAATTATATTATTAAACATAATTTTAAATTAATACATTAATTATATCTGTCTAATTTCGGTAACAAAAAAATGATAATACTATTTGAATTAAGAAATATGACAACAGGCAAAAATTCTTTCCCGTTTTTACGGATATTGCTCTTGCATCTCTTTTCAACTGACGGCCGGAAGAGCGCGAAAAGTATAATCATATGCTGAATGCTGACACGCCCCCGAGGACTTGTTATGACCAGTGTCGCAGATTTGAGGCTACTTATTTATTAACTTTGGCTTTTCTTTAGGTTTTTCTGTATTGAGGGTTTTAAAAATGTCTTTTATTCGTGGAAAACCTTTGAATAGTCAATCTCGAGAAATTATTGCTAATGTTTACAATATTTGTGATGAGGAAGCCAAAAATAACACTTTTAATTTACCATTAAAAAAGAAATTAGAAAGGGTTTCAATGTATACAGGCGTTAGCATTACAGTTATTAAAAAAATTCACAAGGAGGATGAAGAAAGAAAAAAAAATGATCCGCACAAATTGCTATCGTCGCCGGGCAAAAAAAAACCTCGGCCGAATATTGTGGATAAAATTGACGGAAAATTTTATTTTGGTATTATAAGACGTACTATTAACAAATTTTATACAAGTTAAAACAGGTATGTAAATATAATTATATACCTGTTAAAATTAAGCATTTCTGTTCTAATAATGCATTGATTAAATAGAATAAAGAAGACCATTTTAATTTTATTTAAAATGATTACTTAACATTAAATTTTTCACATTTTTAAAGGTTCCCACGTTAAAGAAACTTTTAAGGCATATTCGTCAAGAAATTGATTTCCCATACGAAAAAGACTCATTAAGAAAACTTTTAAAAGCCAATGGGTTTTATTTTCGCAAATGCCAAAATAAAAGAAAACAGTTAGTTGAAAAATCCAATATTTTATATTGGAGATATAGGTAATGCTAGAACTGTATAAATATTTTTTAACAGGACAATCAGATTAATGCTAAAATTTTCTGCTGGGTTGTGACGTCACAGAAAGTCTGCTTCACAGCACGAGACAAGCGCTGGAATAAAAAAAGGCCTTGTGGTGATTTATAGATATATACATTCTATAAGAAGGTATCATGAAGAGGGACGTAATATTGTTTACATAGACGAGACTTGGGTTGACAATGATCTGACAGTTAAAAAGTGTTGGCAAAGTGCGGAGGTTTTTGGAGTACTGAGTAGTATAAGCTCAACAGGTAAATACATAAGTAACATTTTATAACATACATAACAATATATTTTTTTAACCTAATTAGGTAGACTTATCGTGGTTCATGCTGGCTCCAGTTCTGGTTTTGTAAAAAACGCTGCTTTGGTTTTTAAAGCAGGGCAGAGTTCTGGAGATTATCATGGCCAGATGAACCAAGAAAATTTTACCAAATGGCTGGTGGAGAAACTACTTCCCAATATTCCTCCCCAAAGTGTTATTGTTTTGGATAACGCCCCCTATCACTCTGTCCAAGATGAGAAGGTGCCAACAAAAACTTCTTTAAAGACAACCATAGTCGAATGGTTAGCAAAAAAAGGTAACACATTGTTAAAATAAATGGCAAGTACACTTTGGTAATTGTCTGGAAAGTTGCCTGAACTCCATTTTGAAAAATTTAGTATGCAGGGCGGCGCTGATAAAGAATCTGAAAAAAAAATCGGAAACGATTCGTTTTCGAAATATCCATCATTAAAGTTGAAAATTAACCTAACCTCATTTACACTATTCCTCCTTTTTGCACAGAATTCTTGATTTTTACACTAAATTGGATCACAATATTTTATAAACACCTTTTAAAACCCTGTTTTTATACTTATTTTATACCTTCTTTTCATTTAATTGCAAACCTTTACTTTCAAACGCCGCAACCATGTATACACACATGAAATTTTTTAATAAACATGGCCGCCCCGTTCTAAATTGAAGCTTTGCAATTTATTGGAAAAAAAAGGTGTTAAATAGACATAAAAAACGGTTTTTATAAAATATTGGGTAAAAATTTAGTATAAATTTTATAAATTGTGTGCAAAAAGGAGAAGAAATATAGTGAAATTGAGGTTAATTTGATGATGAATATCTCGAAAACAAAATGTTTTCGAAATATTTTTTTTCTGATTGGTGATCAGCGCCCTAAAAAACCCCCGTATACCAAGTTGGGTCAAAAACGGAGTTTAGGCAACTTTGAATATAATTACATAAATTTTTTTAGGAGTCAAGCATGATCCAGCCGCTAGGAAATTTGATTTATTTAAACTTGTGCAGCTGAACAAGCCTCAAAATAATAAAAAATCGTATGTCGTGGACAAGATTTTATTGGAAGCTGGTCATACGCCTCTCAGAACTCCCCCCTACATGTGTGAGCTTAACCCAATTGAGTTGGCTTGGGCTCAGATAAAAAGGTTTATACGAAACCTAAACACATCAGGAGATTTTAGTATAACTAAACTTAAAGAGGTCCTTAGTCAAGCTATTGAGTCAGTCACATCATCCGATTGGGAAAAATTTTGCCAGCATGTATTTACTATAGAAAATCAATTTTGGGAGACAGATTACATGATGGAAGAAATTGAGCCTATAATAATTACCTTGGGAAATGATGACGATGACAGCACTGACTCCTACTCCGATGACAGTGACAATGAGAGTCATAGTGAGGTTGATGACACATAAAAAAACTTGATGACTGTTTTTGTTTATTGTTATTGTTTATTGAGTTGTGAATTTGGGAGTTTTTCAAAAATAAATATTTTATTGCTGTTTTCTCCCATAACGGTGTTTTAATTATTTTGCCTTTTTGGCACCTACCTACGACAAAAAAATCTAGAATTTTAAGATTTAAGATATTTATAGCACGCCTATGGTTTGGCATGCTTAAAGGCGTTTCCGCTTTCCCTTACTTATGCCCCGTAGCTTCAGACTCGGCCGACGCACTATAATAACAATAAGAAGATGCTTAAATACTATTTTAAAATGTAGTTATTCTTTTACACCGATCGCTAAAAAGAAAATTGAATTTACCGGTACTTACTACATTATCTACATCTTTAAATTCAATTTTCAATTTCCAAAATTACTGTATTTACGCACTGCAGTCGTCCTTTTAAGTCCGTTTATCTCGAAAACCGTCGACTATACGACTTTATACCAAGGGAACCTTTTTTACGTAAAAATGTTTAAAGAAAGATAATTGGTTTAAAAGATAGCGAAAATACACTTGGCCAAAAAATGTGACCCTAAATAACCAACAACCCCTTTGTTCCCATGCCACTGGTTGCAATATAGGTCACCTGATATTTTCAAAAAGTGACCTCCAATCACTCTAACTTATATGCAAAAGTAAATTTCTGTATTGTAAGTAGATCCTAAAAATTTAAATAAAAACCACTTTTATGATACCATCTTCAAGGGCCTGTAGCTCCCTCTGGAAGCATTTCCGGACCTATGTTAATATAAACTTTTTTTCCTAAATTTTTATGTAGAATCGTACCTTAAAATTTTTCACTGCCATTTCCGGACACCCTGTATAATAAAGGTTGTAAATACAGGGTGTAAAAAGTATGATGCTCACGATTTTAATGAGCGATAGTGGAACTCAAAACAAGTCGTAAAGTTTATATCACATATGTGTCAAAACATTTTTGTGAAAACCTTAAAAACTGGAAACCTATTTTTATTACCTATATTTGGTAATAAACCAAACTAAGTTTTAAATGTTTTAGTCTACAAATAAAAAAAAAATAAAATAGTTTTTCAATAATTTTTTACCCAGTAGAAAATTTAAAAAACAATTGGCAACAAAGCTACCCAGAAGCTTTGTGCGATACGTAGTCAGTTGTATATTGTGCTCACAGACCCGGTCGCGATATTTTTGTTGGTTTTTATATCGAAAAATGTGCCGATATGTTTTAAATTCAGGACAAACGTAGTGCAAGGGTACTAAAGAGTTATAAAAACGGAATGTTAAGCTCGCAAAAAACGTTCGTCGTTCGACTCGCTGCAATAAAGCCGGCGCGGTGTTGCCAACTTTTTTAAACTCTAAAAGGCCATATTTCGAAAACAATTAACTTTTGACCTATATGCTCTTGGCTTTTTCAACTTCTTTTGAGCTCCACCATCGCCCATTAAAATCTTAAGCATCATACTTTTTACACCCTGTATAACATCTTTTTGTATTAAAAATAAGGATATCAAATCGTTTTTTTCCGTTTTGTTAATACGACTTTTTTTCAGATTAATTTTTAAGCATTGAACGTAATAGATATGTTTTATATTGTTGTGGTGGATTTATTTATTACAAAACATTTGGTCTCGTTACCCGATTATGGATTCCAAAAAATAGCTTGTAAATGTAATTAATTTTATGAAGCTGAAACTTCCAAACCATTAAACTAACGCAAAAAAATATCAAACATATGTTAAAAATACAGAATTTTACAAATCAGTATTATGTCAACATGCAATTAATAAAAATAACGTAGTTTTTTAACAAAAAAACGACACTTTTAACAAAAAGCGTAAAAAAAGAGTGTGAACCATTAATATTAGCTTATTTAAATATTACTCGCTTCACTTAAAGCTGGGGTAATTTTAAAAAACTTTAAAATCACCTCCATTTATATTTTTAATAATAATAAATGTATCTGTCACAACAAATTAATTTATGTTTTAGTGATATAACGCCATAAAAAAATTTCACAACTTTCACAATTTTTAAAGCAAAATTTAAAAAAATATATTAATTATGCTTTTATTTACATTTTAAAATTTCTTTAATGTCTTGAGAACGGTAATCGACTTGTCAACAAAACTTTTATAAATTTGTCTTATTTTAAGGGGTTTATTGCTAGTGGGAAAACGTTAATCGGTACTTCTTCGCACCATAAGTAGTTGCCGACAAACTCTGCTATCGGCTAAATATGTATTACAACCCAATACATGCAAATTTAAGGTTTGGACGCCCTGTAAAATAACTATTGCTAATAATACTCTAGAATAGTATAAATAAACTGCTCAACAAAAAGATCGTACCATTTAATTTTTAGACCCATTTTCAAACTGCTGTAACTTTTTTAAAAATTAACTTTTTTGAATATCTAAAACGAAGTTTAAAACCGCATTTCTTCTACTTTAAGCTGTATTGCATTTAGTTTTAGTAAGGTGAATATTATCATGATGTACAGGGTGATCAATAGAGTGCTGCAAAAAACAAAAAATCGAGTATGTCCTATTTCAGTGGTAATTTTTTCGGTCGTAATAATATGGGTTGTTTCAAGGCCATATCAATATCTCCAGACGTTTATGCCAGTTTTTGAATTGAGGACCTCTGGCTTCCAATACACTTCTAAACGTCAAATTTTGGTAATCAATTCTTTAAAAGCTATAACTGGAAAATGGATTGACGGATTTCAACGAGTCTTTCATATTCGGAAAGCTCATTTCATGTAGATTTTTTATGTCCTAAGCACTTTTCGATAGGTTATAATTTTATGAGTATACGGGGCCAACAAATACCAAAAATGTAGCTGATTTAGAAATGCTAAATATGGAGTATATTATTGAGTGCCAAAGGTGTGTTTGGTTTTAAAAATGGTCAAGTTGAAGTTTGTGTCAATATCTTGAACGATTTCTACCGTTACTCGATTTATGCTGTTTAAATGCCTGTATAGATAAATTCAATGTATCAAACATTTTTTTGTTTTTTGTAGAGGTAATTTGACTTTTTGAAAATGGCAAAACTAAGCTAAAATCAACTTAAAAATATAGTGCGGTAAGTTTTTGGCCACCGAAATGTACTAAAAGAGTTTCAAGCCTAACAATTTTAATCTAAAACATGTTGCGCAAACAAGGCCGTTCTGTACCTAATGTTGCGGTAATTATGGATATCATAATAAATTTGAAAGCACTTTGTTGATCACTTCGTATATCATGGTGTACAACACCAAATACCCTTATTTATGTTTAAAAATGTTTAAAACTGTAGGACGTTGTTGGAATTCCTACCAGTCAGACCTAATGCCATAATAACGACGCATTTTTGCTGAATAAGTTTACAGGTACTTAAACAGCATAAATCAATTAACGGTAGAAATCGTTTCGATATATTGACACAAGCTTCAACTTGGCTATTTTTAAAACAAAACACACATATATTATGGTCCCTTTGGCGTTCAATAATTTACCCTATATTTATGATTACTAAATCAGCTATGTTTTTGGTTTTTGTTGACCCCGTATACTCATAAAATTATAACCTCTCGAAAATTGCTGAGGACATAAAAAATCTACATAAAATGAGCTTTCCGAATATGAAACACTCGTTGAAATCCGTCAATCCATTTTCCAGTTATAGCTTTTTAAAGAATTGAATACCAAAATGTGACGTTTAAAAGTGTATTGGAAGCCAGAGGTCCTCAATTCAAAAACTGGCATAAACGTCTAGAGATATTGATATGACCTTGGTAACAACCCATATTATAACGACCAAAAAAAATTACCACTGAAATGGGACACACTCGAATTTTTTGTTTTTTTGCAGCACCCTGTTGATCACCCTGTACATCATAATAATATTCATCTTACTACAACTAAATGCAATACAGCTTAAAGTAGAGGAAACGCGGTTTTAAACTTTGTTTTAGATATTCAAAAAAGTTAATTTTTAAAAAAGTTACAGCAGTTTAAAAATGGGTCTAAAAATCTAATGGTACGATTTTTTTGTTGAGCAGTTTATATACAAGTTTCATTTACAAAAAATACATAGTAATAATTAACCCACAAGTTCCTGTGATACGCCAATAGGGCCAATCAGCAACTCAATTTAGTGGTTATAGTTAGTAGTTTCTAAAAGGTAAAAATTTCCCTTTGACAAACCTTTTGAGATTTTGCTTACTGTAAAAAATTATAGAAAAAAAAGAAAAGGTTCGAATTTAGTAATGAGCGAGACTGGTCTTGGTCTTGCGGTCTGCAAGACCAAGACCAAGACCGACATTTTTTTAATGTTGTAATATTTAATTTTTATATTCAATATACAGAGGTAATTCATATAGAGATGACAAAAAATTTGTCGAGAACTGTCACAAAAGGTGATTATTTATTGAGTAACACGGTTTTTTAAATTAAATAATAATCAAATTAATCACTTTTTTTTATATACATTTCTCTAACAACAATAACGAGTAAATTCAATAATATGTTTTTAAAATAATGAGATGGTGACTCAATGGTTTGACAAATCTCGATATCTCCGAAACCGTTCACGACAGTGAAAAACTAGGGGTACAAAGGTTATGAAGCTGAAAATTACTTTCATATTTCTAATGTGTTTTTTAAATTAGCTATCTAGTGATGCCACTTACAGATTGCATAAAAATTTTTTAAAATCCAGAAATACATTATTTTTGTTCCACATTATAAAAAGTGGCACCATTTGCTTCTTAAAACTAAGATGTAATTGTGAAAGTGATTGATTAATAAAAATATATTTGTAATGTCATATAGGAATACTTCTTATATAAATGGAATTTAAATATCACTTTCGATTTGGACGGAAAAGTCAAAACAATGCCAAAAGAATAATAATGACGTCATTTTAGTTAAAACCAAAAATATTATTAAAAAAATCATCTACGTCCAAATTGTTCCTATATGACAGTTTAACTATTTCCAGCATAATATACAGGGTGGCGATTTTATTAATGGATTTCTCGCTATAAATTTTTTTTATTTAGTTTAGATTAAAGGCTAAAATAGGGAGTTTTCTTAAGAGGCAGTGGATTCTTCGAAAAATTCTAAAATGGAAAATATATTTAGATTTTACTCCTTTTTTTTCCATTATTTTTTTATTGTTCAGTTTCTCAGTATCAGGAACAATTAAAGAGATATTAAGCTTTGTCACACTATTGAGCCACCTTGTATATGCAGGATACCAGGCAACTTTGAAGACAAATAGTTCATATAAACTAAAAAGTTAATTATTTTTTTTTTAATCAGAAACAAATGTTTACATATCAGAATTAATTCAAAGTCTTATTATTTTTTTGTCTTAAACAGTACACAGTTTTGGATTTGCTTTAATTTTATATGCTTCTTTGCAGAAAATTTAAATAATTCTTATTACTATTACTTAAATATTTCTATATGCCACCAAATGTATAAAAACAGGTTTGGTCTCAATTCAACTAAAAATGGAGCGCTATAAATAAACCCCTACATTTAAAATATGCAATTTACCCAAAAAATTCAAATGTACGTGTAGGGTTAAAATTGGTATGTTTTAAAATTTAAAGGCAAGAATAGAGTCTCCATCTTTATTTATTATTTAGTATTAAAAAAATATATTTTATTCAAGATTGCTTAGTTTAAATTACTACTACCAAAAATAAAGCAAGACCAGCAAGACTCTTGCAGCAGGACCAAGACCGGGTAATGCAAGACCAAGACCAAGACCAGGCTTGCAAGACCAAGACCAAGACCAAGACTGGCCCAGTCCTGGTATTGGTGTTGCTTTGCTCATCACTATTCGAATTTATTTTTTTACTAGGCACTAATAGCCTTAATTCATTTGTCAAGAAGTTAGAAAAATTAAACGTAACTTATTATCTAATTACAATATCGGCTGTCCACAAATTTATCAAAACTTAATTTATAGAAAGGATATGTAAGGAAAAACCTACGAAATTTACTCAAAAAATGGAAAAAAAAGTACTTTAAATTAGCAAGAAATTTCACTGAAAAACCCAAACGCATTTTGAAGTATATTGGGCGTAAGCCCATCGACGTTACGATACAATTTGAGATTGTTTCTTATCACTATAAAACTTAGAAAGTTTAAAGTTAAAGTTAGAAATTAACTGTTTTGGAAACACCCGGTATTAATTATTAACGAACTATTTTATCAATAAGTTCAGATATTACCTCAACCCTCTGCTAATCTTCGAAACATACCATTCACAAATTACTTTCATTATTCACTGCTCTCAGCTAACGTCTGTCTTGCTCCAGCATATAACTTTAATTTCAATCACCAATTAACATTACCTTGAAACTTTACGTAGAGTGTGTTATTTTAAATTCAACACAAAGAAATATTTGAGTAGCTTTACTTTGCTAGAAATGTACACTTTTGTTCGAGACCTTACAATTATACTTGATTACAGAAAAAATGAGATTTTCATGTGCTAACACGGAGAAAGTAGTAATATACTACCATGGAAACCTGACAATTTTATCAAATATTTAAATAAAAACAATTCGGTAATTTTCCCGAAAATGCTTTAAACTTTTTTTTACGTTCTTAACGTTATTAAATTAGATAACTTTTTAGCCATGATTATATTAACTAAATGTAATAGGCATAAGTTATAATAGAGAACTCCATAAAACTAAATTTAAAGAAGTTTTGCAGTATTGATCATTTAAGCTATTTATCGTACCCTCTTAAAAAAAAAATATATGAAATAACTTTGCCAAACCTAATTTTTTCATATTCTGTGCAAGGTAATTATGTTTTTATATGTCTAATTAATTTTTACAGCAAAATTCCGAACTAAATTATTTATTGTCATCCAGTTGTCTTGAAATGTGCTATGTTGTCAAGTTTTTTTTCACTCTTTGTTAAATTTAACCCATTGTTTAGTCCATTGCTAATTTTATTAACGCGATCGTCACTAGATCGATTATTTCTTGACATGTATGATACGCTGGGAATTAGAAATTATAACAAAACTAGTAATATCTTTGAGCATATACCTGCTAAAGGCAGCCTTGCCGCTCGGCTCTGCGAACAAGCTTGGGAGAGAGAGAAAGAATATAGGTTTACAACATTTCTAATGGGTAGGGTTATATACCGTACTCTTCGTGCCGATTGGTCAGTGGGGTATACACCCTTCCCCACCGATTAATCAGAACAAGCGTGCGAGAGAGAAATGTTATAGACTTACTCTTCTTTTTCTCTCGCACTCTTGTTCGCACTGTCGAGCGGCAAAGTTGCCCCTAGTAGGTATATGCTCGAAGAGTAATATAATTGTATTTTATGATTATTATTATAATGGTCTTAAATCCCAAGTTAAATAACTTAATATTTAATAAGGTCCCATTCTGTAAGTCGTGGATAAATAAAATTATATTTTAGCTTCCTATGATCATAATAAAATTCTACAGTTTAACGAACCTGGATCTCGCCGTTAATTGCAATAAAATCCCTCCAGCCTTTATTAGAAATTGGGAATTATTATGTCTACTTCGTGCCTTCTAATAATTATCTGCCTCATTAAAAAAGTCCCAGGTATTTAATTGGATTCTTTTTATAAAACAATTAGAGGGTTCTTGAGACCAGCATTTTTCAATAATTATTAATAATTTGTCGAATGTTTGTTTGATATATGCCTAATACGCAATTATAAAGTAAATATTTTATAATTACACTAAAATCTTGGACTTCCATTGTCTTTATTTGTTAACTGTTACACAACGTTTCGGTTAGTGATTTATCTCCAACCGTTTTCAAGTGATAAGTTTCAGTTATCACTTGAAAACGGTTGGAGATACAACACTAACCGAAACGTTCTGTAACAGTTAACAAATAAAGACAATGGAAGTCCAAGATTTTAGTGTTATTAAAACCATTACATTGTCTAACACTTTCAAAGAAACGTCGAATATTTTATATATTTGAACGCTAGCCTATGTATTATAGAAATATTTCTTTAGAGATAAAAAAATTCCATTAACTCCACAGGGTTATGAAGGGCCAATCGTATTTACATTTAAGCACTGTATAAATGCTTTCAAAACCTATTTTTTTTTCTAATTTATCGTGATATATTTTAAAATCTACAAAATGAGGGATAAACATTAATTTTAAAAAATAATAAGAATAAATATTAAGTAAAACAAAAAGTAAAGCTTCTTTCTTTTTATTCTGCAATTATACATAATATGTCCATTTACTTAAAAAGAATGTGCGGCTTGTTTTATTTTTTTCAAACTTTATATTGCCAATGCTAGTTTTTATTATTATTTTTTTACTATGGAAGATACGAAATAAAAGTTTCCTATCTAAATTAGAAAAAAATTATACAACAAAAACATGTTGGATTTAAAGCATTTTTTATCTACTTGACTCGATCTTATTAAAAGTTTATAATTTAGTTATATTTATTGCCTTTAATTTAAATTTTTGATATTTGTTTGAGTAGTAACAAAAAGTGTAACCAATACAAGGGTGTGTGACGACTTCTGACATTCTATAAATAACTTCTACCTCTGAACTACCCGCAACTAGTATACTTCTTTTATGCTCTAGAACAGGGGTCTCCAAACTTTCCAGCCTTAGGGCCATACTGATTACTCCAGTAAGTTCCGAGGGCCAAAACCATATTATCATTGTTGCCGGTGGTAAGAAGTGAAATAGTCCACTGATAAAAAAAAAAAGTCCGCAAAAGTACACACCGTTTAAAAAAGGCTGCAAATCTGACTAAAGTCCGCAAAACGGCAACACTGCATATTATTAATTTTCCTGTCATTATCTGTAATTTCTAGATTAGTCGTAGAGTACGAGCCATGAGGAGTAACGTGACACGACATCTGGTGGACACAAGCGGAAATAGGTAGTACCTTCTATCGCTAACAGATGGCGCTAATAGCACGTACAGAATAATCTCGTTGGTTCGAGAAAGTTCTGGTGTCTTCCACTCACTTCTAGATGGCAGTAATTGGAATATATAAGATGGCTAGTGGCGCAACCACAAGTCAGTTCCTATGACACTGTTGTTAAATAAAATATTGCATACCTCCTTAAAACGTGTTTGTGCGTGTTTAAGTTTAAGACATCTTTATAACAGTATTTTGATTTGAATTGTTGCTTTTGTGTGTGAATTAGTAGTATGGAAAAGAAGCGAAAAATTGATAGTGAATGCAGAAAATTCAAAGATCAGTGGAATATTCAGTATTTCGTAATTGAGTCCAGTAACAAGGCGCTATGTTTGATTTGCAATGACAGCATAGCCGTTCTCAAAGAATATAACATTAAACGTCATTATGAAACAAAACATTTTCAAAATTACTGAAAATATACAGGAAGTTTGCGGACAGAAAAATTCGAAGCTATGCAGCGCGGATTGAAATCGCAGCAATCTTCATTTACAAAACTCAAAACTGAACAAGAGGCTGCAACTCGTGCCAGCTTTCGTGTGGCTCTTGAAATTGCAAAACGTGGAAAACCATTCACCGATGGAGAAATGATCAAATAATGCATAATTGCAGTAGCCGAAGAAATGTGCCCTGAAAAGGTAAATTTATTAAAAACTGTCAGTATGTCAGCAAACACTGTGGCTCGAAGGGTAGAAAACATCGCTGAAAATATATCCTCTCAACTGTTCGACAAAAATGGACATTTTGAGTGGTTTTCTTTGGCCTTGGATGAGTCAACGGATGTGTCAGATACTGCTCAGGTGTTGATTTATATTCGAGGAGTAGATAAAAGCTATGAAGTGCACGAAGAACTTCTTGATATGTATAGTATTCATGGCACAACTACTGGTACAGATATTTTTAAAGGAGTTGAAATGGCCATTAATCAAAAGAACCTTCGATGGAAAAACTTGAAATGTATTACAACTGATGGAGGCAAAAACATGAGTGGGAAAGATAAAGGAGTGGTCGCTCTTGTGTCAAAGGCTGTAGAAAATGACGGTGGTTCAAAACCATTAGTCTTACATTGTATCATTCATCAGTAGTCTTTGTGCGGAAAATGTTTAGATATGTCTGACGTTCTGAAACCAGTCATATCAACTGTTAATTTTATCAGATCTTTTGGGCTGAATCACCGACAATTCCGACAATTTATTGAAGAGATTGGAGAAACTGACTTACCTTATCATACTGCCGTACGCTGGCTTAGTTGTGGGAAAGTCCTTCAGCGCTTTTTTGAACTTCGAGCAGTGATCGAAATTTTTTTGAATGAAAAGCATCGCCCTCTTACTGAATTATAAAACAACGCATGGCTGTGGAAGTTAGCATTCTATGTTGATTTGACAAAACATGTAAACGAACTGAATGTGGGATTGCAAGGAGAAAACCAGCATCTTCCTGATTTATACACTAATATCAAATTATTCCGGAAGAAATTGAGACTTTAAAAGATGTGAAATATTCAGCCACACTACTGAGACTGAGTTTCCTATCGATTTTGCAATCGAAACTTTGAGTGCTTTGAAGATAAATTTTGATACTCGTTTCTCGGACTTTGATGCCATTGAGAATCAAATTAAGATTTTTCAGAATCCTTTTGATACTGACATTGAAACCCTAGCCCCGGAACTTCAAATGGAAATGATTGATCTACAATGCAGTGATATAATTAAGAACAAATATCAAAACTCATCTTTGTTGGAATTTTATAAGAGTCTTCCACTGACACAATTTGATAATTTGCATACATTTGCTCGTGGTCTGTTTTCTGTTTTTGGTACTACCTACTTATTTGTGTGAGAAAACCTTCTCCAAAATGAAGTACACAAAAAATGTTTACAGATCAAAATTAACTGATGAGCATCTTAAATCTCTTTTATTAATTGGTACAAGTAAAATTAGTCCACAACTACAAACTATTGTCAGTGGAAAATCTCAATTACATAAATCTCATTAGTATTTCATATGTCATTATGTTTGTTATAAGTTATGTGATTATTTAAAATGTATAAAATGTTAGTTGGATTCATTTCAATAATTTGTTAGTTATTATATACTGAAGTTAAATTTTCTGCATATTATACATGTCTTTACTCATTACAATTCTGTGTTTCTTTATCCAACTTATCACAAAAACAATAACAATAAGCCTACAAGAATGTTATGAGTTAGCGGAGTTAGCCCATGACCATATCAATGTAGATGTCATATTAATAATTATTCAACATAAAATTAGAATACTTCAGTAAACTAAATTTAATTTGCTATAAAAATTATTTGTTCTCTAAAAGGAGTTTTCAAGTATGCTAGCTCTCCGCGGGCCGGACAAAATCTTTCCGCGGGCCGGATGTGGCCCTCGGGCCGTAGTTGTGGTTAGTTGTGTTTTATTGGAGTTATTCTGCAGAACCGTTCTAGAACAGTTCAAGAACTGTTCTACAAGTTAAAAGGAATACTATAATTAACGCATGTGTAATAACATCCAGTCCGAATCTATTAGGCTATTGACTATCACTATAAATAAGGAATCCGTTAAAGCAATTTTACTAATGATTAAAGTTTTTGGAAGACTATATAAATATGGAAAAATTACAAAGTGCTATTATTATATTTAGCTTTGCGTTTTAATTTGTAATATTTCTAAAACTTTCAAATTATCTGGAAATCCCTGCGTTTTTAGCGAAAATATGTAGAGAACCTTCTTGTAGAAAATAAAATCCTTATTAGAATGATAATAAAATAAATAATGATATTACCTAAACAAATTCTTCTGTTGCAAAATAAATGTAAGAAACAAATTTAAAAAAATAATAAAAAAATGCATTTTCTTCTTTTTGTTTAGATTTTTGTCCACTTCTTTCTGTAAAAAGATGGACATAGACATTGCTTTAAGGAAAAAAATAAGCGTGGCTAGAAGCATTTACAATAAAATTTGACAGAAATATGATTTTTTGAATTCTACAACCTTTTATTAATTTCTGCCGATTTTTCTTTTATTTACGATTATTTTTATTTTTCACAACCAAAATTATATTGTTGTTTAAAAAAAGTTGTAATATAACCTGCTAATAAATCATTATTTTTAATTACAGCAATAAAAAGGAGTTAAATTAAGTCTACTTAAATGGGGTTGGAAGTCTAGGAAAAATGGTTTATTGTATATCCCTGTCTGGCTATAGCTTGAAAATGTTTAAAAGCTGTCTCATTATATATGAGAGACAATTATTTGTATTCCTAACATGTAATAGTAAATATGTGAATATAATACTGTTCCAGTGATATTACATACCGACCTGTCGAATGGATAACCTTTTTCCAATTCGGTAATAACGTTGCAAAAAAACTACTTGGCCACTATAATTTAAATATCGAAATTCTTGCATAAAAGCGCTAATTAAGTCTATTGTCTTACTTTGGCATAGTGGTCAGTGACTCTACCTGGTTAGTTTTGAATATTTCTGCTCGCTGCGCCGAAACACCACTTCTCGTTAAATCAGGTATTTAAATGGGTGACCGTCAGTGAACACCGTGTGCCGTTGAGTGTGGTTCGGAACTCACGTTAACCTGCATGTTTCTTCTGGATGAAATTTCGTTACAGATGTTAATGAGGGGTACTTCAGAGGTAGTAGTTATTTATATAACGTCGTACCACGTTGCTTTAAGGTACCTATTAGAATTTTGAAAAAATCAATTTTTATTTTTTTACGGATTTCGATTCCTTGGACCTTAAAAAATAACTTCCTAAAATATTATACGCAAATTTGAAACCGAAAACGAGATACATCAACTTTTTTAAACTCGGCTCGCCGTAGGTGTTATACGTAGCTGCCGCTCGCTCGGCTAACTTTAAACGCGTTTTTCTTGAAATCACTTTATAAATCTTGAAGCATTTTGCTTGTTTAGACTTCTTTTACAAGAATCGACCACAATTTGATAAAAAAATATTAAAAAAAAAATTAGCATCAAACAAATATCGGAAAACCTCGTTTTTTGAACTTTTGTTTTGAACGTTTGCAATTTTTTTAAAAATTTTTCAAACTTTCTGGTAAGCGCACACTCTCGGCTCGCCGTAGGTGTTATACGTAGCTGCCGCTCGCTCGGCTAACTTTAAACGCGTTTTTCTTGAAATCACTTTATAAATCTTGAAGCATTTTGCTTGTTTAGACTTCTTTACAAGAAT
Source organism: Listronotus oregonensis (assembly GCA_019359885.1). Classification (NCBI taxonomy): domain Eukaryota; kingdom Metazoa; phylum Arthropoda; class Insecta; order Coleoptera; family Curculionidae; genus Listronotus; species Listronotus oregonensis. The sequence goes on along the minus strand of JAHBCN010003645.1, from coordinate 4,767 downwards.
CGACCACAATTTGATAAAAAAATATTAAAAAAAAAATTAGCATCAAACAAATATCGGAAAACCTCGTTTTTTGAACTTTTGTTTTGAACGTTTGCAATTTTTTTAAAAATTTTTCAAACTTTCTGGTCGATTCTTCTGTAAAACGGCTTCTTTTTTAAAACTATTTTGATTTTTTTGTTTCAAACTTGCCATTCCAGGGGTCGATTTTGGCACCCTCTATAGGGTGCGCGGGGTTTGTATTCTACAAAAGTTGTTTAATACTATAGAATAAGTTTGATTACCTTATCTGACAAATAAAGTGTAGAAAAAAATATATTGGAAATGTGTCTTTTTTGAGCTTCTAATAGGTAATAGTACCTTAATGGTGCCGTAAAATGCATTATATGCAGGAGACAGAGGTGTCGGTAATCGAATTAAAATAATTGAAAAATCGTATTTAATTACTTAATAGTAGTTGTATTACTTCAATTTAATTACTTTCCTGAAAAGGTAATTGTATGTGGATTATCAGGTAAAAGGATAATGTAATTGTAATTGGTAATTAATTTTCACAAATCCCAAGTAGTTCAGTTACTTAGAAAGTAATTCGATTACTTATAAAGTAATTGAATTACTTAAAAATAATTTAATTACCTAATAAATAATTTAATTACTACTAAAAATTCAATTACCTTTAAGTAAGATAATATAAAAAAAAAATTTTAGAGTAATTTAATGTTGAACTTGCCGAAAAACCAGTTTGATTAGTGTGAAGTGCGCTTATGATGCATATTAGTATAAATATTTTATTTGTTTGATGTATTGTGTTTAATATATGTGGTAATTTAAATAAAGTAATTGCTAAAATATTTAATTACATTTAGTTTTAATTAATAATTAAATTACTTTGAACAAACATGCTAGTAACTGGTAATCGTAATTTACTACTACTTAGAAGAGTAATTGGTAATTGTAATTGAATTACTTTTTAACAGGCATTGCGACAGGTTTGGAGGGAGATAAAATGGGTTAAATATCTAGAAGCCCGGTACCCACGCTACTTAGTACTTGTTCTCTAATAAGCATTCGTGGGCTGTCATCTTAGATAACCTAACTTTAGATATGTCATAGCTAATCACATTTATGGCAAGTTTACGCTACTAGCGCGCACTAAACAAACAATAAGGTTATCCAGCATGCGTATTTGCAATACAGGATCAGTACCGGACTTAGAAATGCCTATAAATCATTAATTAATTTATATTCATAAAATATATATTTTCTAATTTTGACATTTAAAGTGACACTTTTCAAAACTTATTGACATTGTCAAATATCTTAGTTTTCATAACTAGTTACAAGAAGTAACATTTTTCGCAACTAGTGATGAAAAGTGAAATATTTTACAATATCAATGAGTTTTAAAAAGTTTTTTATATTTTAAACTTGAACTAAAAAGAACTATATCATATTCAAAATAAAAAAAAATATCGTGTCAATCGCGCGGAAACACTATTTTTCATAATTTACATTATTTTGCTCCGCTTGTTGCGAAAAATAGTGTTTTCCCAACTGGTTGTACAAGTAACTCTTTTTTCTATACATATATAAATTATGTTAGATAGTTATATAAACAATACAAGAAGGTAACAAAATTAATATTACAAAATTTAAATAGAAAAAAATAGGGGCTAATAAAAGATGGGGTTTGTTTCAAGACCCAGTCTTTGTATTGATGTGAAACGGTTTTGAAACTGTTAGAATCAATTAAACGCGTGAGTGTCTACTTTACACGGTTTTATGTCAGTTCAAAAACGACAAAGTTTGAACGCTTTCTGTATATTTAAAGGGTTCTCCTTTGTTTGGAGATCAGTAAAGGGATCGTGTAATACACTGTCACCTATCGGTAAGGAATAAGTTTATTTGACTAGACTTGCATATGGCCATACAATAATCGGTTTTTTGCGAGATTATAAACAGAAGGAAAAAAAATGTTGGTACAAACAACTTTAAATTTTTTTCTGTTTGGACTTATCTTTTCGAAAGCGATTATAGGATATTGTAAACATCTAAAATGTATTTCTACAAAACGAGCATACATTTACTAGAAACAGCCTTGTCGTTTGGCAGTGCGAATAAGCGTGCATGAAAGAAAAAGAATCATGGTATAACTATTCTTCGTGGCTCCAACGAGTCGATTGATCGACGAGGAGGAGCCGCCTGCAAAACGGGGTATATATATTTCTTCCACCGACCAATGAGCACTTTGGAGGGGGAGAGAAAGGTTATACCGCTATTATTTCTCTCTTGCACAAATGTTCGCTTTCCAAAAGGATCACCAAAAAACAGTTTAGAAATTTTTTATGAACAGAAGGAATGTATAAATGCTACCACTTAACACAAAATAAGTGAATATAACAGTAAAACTTGTTTATAATCTATAATTATATAGAAATTCTATCACAAGCGGCCAGTACGGAACTGGCCGGCGACAAACGTGTAAATAAAATCGGTCTGCCGGTCCGTTCTGCGCATGATTTAAGACCCAAAGCGATGACTACCGCCACAGTGCACGGACACATTTTTTCGCCCACAAAATCTTACTTTTAAACTGCGCATCTGATACCCTTTGCCGGTCCATATGAAGGTCAGTGGCTGTCATAAAGATAAAAAAAATTAGTCGAGGTATTTAGCTTTAGGAGACAACTGCCCTGTAATAAAAGCTCATTGGCTTTTCTACTTATTGCAGAAGTAAAGAGCCGCAGTCATTTAACATAATAAAGACCACTAACTAGTTTATCTCGAGTTGCCAGCCGTCTTGGAACGAAGCCCCTGCGCGCGGAACAGACGACACTGTTTCAGACGGTTTAATTTAGACAGGCCATAAGTTTCTCGTCTCAGGTGTAAGCTAGTAACTTTACCGGGAAATTCAACACCATTATTTCCCGAGCCAAAACCATGGGATCTATTGCCAACAGGCTCTTGATGGACCCTTGGTGTTTTATGTCGGGCTCTGCAATCCGAGAGTATTTAGTTATAGAGTCGAGGTGACGCTTTACCAAGGAAATGTACGGGATGTGTCAACCTGTAAATTGTTTTAATTTTACACAGTTTTCTTTTGTATTTAAAGAGGTTATACTTATTTATAAAATAACAATAGGTTCAGATTAAAAAAACTTTATGAGTAAAAAGGTTGAAATACATATTGCTATAAAACGTTTCTCTATATAAATCAGGCTTAATTTTCGTGATGTTAGTACTTTTTATAAAAAATATGTCTGGTAAAGACAATCATAGGCCAAGAAAGCTGTGTAAATGGAAGCCTAATACCATAGTTTAAAGAATATACACTATATAAGTTGCGTCACTCGTGGCGGCTCTCAAAACGCACCCCTCTTAGTCCCTCCTGTCCAATATATTCATACCAGTCTATGGTGTGAAGCCGACTGATACGCAGTGCGCCAGAAATCGTTTTACTTTGGTATATCGTGTCCCTAAAAAGTTGTTGAATATGTCTAGTAATAATATTTGTTCAGTGGATACTTCTGAAAGTAGAATAAAAGGCCATTTTTCGTTTTTTAGATGCCCAAAGGACCAGGTATTGAAAACATATTAATCTTTCAAATGTCAAGCTTGGTAAAGTGCTTTGGAATTCACTTAGTTCCACAAATTTGCTAATTATACGTTAGAACAATGTCAGAACCCTATTGGAGTTTGTGCTTTTTCAAAACTAAGGATTTTTTAAACCCTTTTATTCATTCCTATGCGATTCCATCTGTAGGTTTACCCAGTAAGCCTGCTAGAGAGGGTAAATTTTAACATTTGTTTTGTTAAAAAAATATGGAAAAAATTACCTATGAGTACCTTCTAATGTATAATTAGACCATCTTAAGAGTATTGCTTTTATGTCTAGAGAATGGCGTCTCACACAACTTGCATTCCTGATTTCATTTAGGGAAGGGCTATTCATCCTAATAATGATTCCATGCTTACAGGAAAGTCTTCTTGCCTCGCTCACCGGCAAGCTGTAGGGGATCTGTCGTTTTTTATAGATATTTTTACCGGTAGTTCCACCCCTGACAGCTCCTAATAGAGCGACACGTAGTGTCGTTTTAATGCATTCTTTTACAGTCTAGCTTTAGAGGCCCAGAACTTCCCACTTTGTTAGTTCCTTTATCGCTAGAGTGTCCAGACTGTGAATCCTACTAACTCCAGAAGTTTTGCCTTCTCCTCCAAATCCCCAAGTATTTAGGTCTCGTGTCAATAAAGTTCATCTTAACACACTTAAGACATCCCCGGTACGTTCGCATTTTGCACTTCTAATACACAAATAACAATTGTTGTGCATGTCCACACATTTTGCCAGTGACCCATTAATTATTCGTGAAAGTCTGGTCGACCTTTTTAGATGTTTACAATACATTTTTATCTTGCTTTGCATTATCAAAGATTGATACTACTACGAATAGATAGCTCATCTAAATGGAACACATTTAATCGGTGTGGAGATATCAATGCTCTCGGATAAAATATTTTTTTGCGCGGTAACCCTGGCCTTGCGAGCAAAACTAGACGCGGCGTTGCCAATGTGAAGTATTTAAGTAGGTACTTTTTACATGGTACAAATAGCCAAAGAATATAAAGGTTCCACTTATAACCATTTGCACCGCAGTGTTTAATACTGGATAAATTAATAATTAATCCGTTTTGAGACTGTGACAAATATCATAACATTTGGCAAAGTCAAAACAAGGCTTAATTTAATCAAACAATAAACACTGCGTTAAA
>JAHBCN010003644.1:0-72812 GCA_019359885.1 Listronotus oregonensis | reverse complement strand
AGACTAATTATTTTTAAAATTGTTTTTTTTAAAAAATGGTTTTTATACCACCACGCTTTAGATTTTTAACTGACCTATACAATTTTTTTTTTTTGGATGTTTGAGAGTATTTCTTAAACTTTTTTTTCCCCCGGGGGGTTTTTTTGAAAAAAGAAATTTTTTTGGGGGTTCGTTACTTATCTCACGAGGTAGGTGTGAAACGGAAATGGGGTTTTTTGTCGAAAACCTTTCGTCAGAAAACCCTTTTTTTTTTTTCTGACAAAAGGTTTTCGCCCAAAAAAAAACCCTTCTCCGTTTCACACCCCGGGAAAATTTTTCCAATGGAATTTCAAAAAAAAACCCGGGAGAAAAACGTTTAAGAAATACCCCAAACATCAAAAAAGCCGTACGGTCATTTAAAAAAATTTTTATTTATAGAAATCCTTTATTTTTATAAAAAAAAATTTAAAAATTTATTTTAAATAATTTTAAAATTTGGTAAAACACCCAAAAAATTCCATAAATTTATTTTGTTTTTAAATTTAAAATTTTAAAAAATGGTTTTATTTTTTTAAAGTTTTACTTTTTGTACTAAGGGGGAAAAAATTCAGAAAGCGGCGTAAAAAAAAAATTTTTCTTTTTTTTTTTAAAAAAATACGAAAAAACCCCCCCAAAAATTTTAGGACTTTTATATTATATATATATATATATATATATATATATATATATATATATATATATATATATATATATAAAAAATTATATATATATAATATATATTTATTTTTTATATTTAATATCTTATAAAATCATGTTTTGGGGACAGGGGAAATCTTTACAGTGGCTTGGACCTAACGAAGCCCGTTTTTTGACCATAAAAGACCATAAAAGAATCGATCCATACAAAACAAAATTAAATACACTATGCATATCGCTTTTCTTTTCGACTGCATCATGAGCGTTTCATAACCAAGTCTGAAGGTTTAGTGTCATTCAGAACCCACAAAAAGTGCTTAACGCGCCCAAAGGAGTTTTTATTTCAAAAAAGTTGATAGTTGGATTCACTAATATTCAAAGCTATCACAGAATATACCATCGTTACCTGTTTATGGGCCTTGACAAATTCTAACACAATTGTTTCTTCATTTTCCTGCGTTTTCAAATATGTTTTTAAATGCTTGATGTCTATTCGGTTAGCGAACAAAATATAAATTTAGCGCCATTTCTAAACGAATATGAAGTTGGAATTTACCCATTACTCTTGAATTTAAACCTAGCAATCTCCAGCAACCCCCAGTATCACCCAGCAGCCATCCAAAGGGCTAAAATTTTATTTTATTTGAAGAATTAAAATAAATATCTAACGTTTTTAGTACACCAAACAACGTATTGTCCGAATTTTTTACAACTATTCTTAATGAATAAATTTTATCCATAAAGAAGGGGGGTTGCTGGGGGTTTCCGGGCAAAATTTTATGGGGGATGGGTAAATTCTGACTTTTGTTCCCTTTTTTTTCACACCAAAAAGGGATTTCGATATTTTAATTCTTCTAATAAAATAAAGTTTTTTCCCTTTAAAGGGGGGTTTCGGGGGATGTTTGGGGTTTCTGGGGGGGTTTTTTTGAGTTTTAAATTTAAGGGTTTGGGGGGTTTTTTAAATTCATATTCGTTTTTTCAACATCAAAAAACGTATTGCCAGATATTTATTATCTTTTCCAAATGAATAAAAATTTTTACCCTTGTGGGGGCTGGCGGGTTGCTGGGGCAAAATCCAAGGGGGTGGGGAAATTCAACTTCATAAATTTTTGGGGTTTTTCGCCAAAAATTTTTTCAGATGTTTATTTTAACCCTTTTAATAAAAAAATTTTTGCCCCCAGGGGGGTTTTTGGGTGATGCTAGGGGTTGCTGCGGGGGGTTTCTAGGGTTAAATTCAAGGGTTATGGGTAAAATTTTTAACTTCATATTCGGTTCTTTTTCAAAAAAAATAAAATTTTAATCCTTCGGGGGGGCCCGGGGGTTTCTGGGGCAAAATCTAAGGGTGGGTGGGGAAAATTTTAGACTTGGATTCGTTTTTTTGCGCACCAAAAAACATAATAAAAATTTCTATCTGGTTCAGAACTTTTTTTTGTGTGCTGGGGAATTTTAAGAATAAAAATATTTTAAAAAGAAGTTTGAATACTGGGGGTTTTTGGGGGCCCCTCAAAATAAATAATTATTCTTAAAAATTCTAAACAAAAGTCTTACTCTACACAATGTAATTTTCTACTTTCAATAAAATCTATTTTCTTTCTTTTATGCAAGTGCAGTTTTTGCTGCACCGCCGAACGTAATGTATTGTATATTCTAGTTTGTTTCTTCCCACGGACCGCGGAACATCTGCTAAAAATACACACTTCCCTTTCATAATTTATCAAGTAATTTTTCCAATTAGCTCAGTTTAAACGTGGTTTAAACTAGTAACGAGTATTTGTGGGAGTGTAGTACCTACTCTGGTCTGACAGCATTCGTTCTGTTTATTTTTATTAGTGAGCAACTTGTATTTATTTATAAATTACTAATTTTTAAAAATTTAACCAAGTTTTGTACTTTTGTAAATCATTTAAGCGAATTTTCTGGTTCGACGGTCTGATTTTTATGCATTTTTGGGATTTTTTATGAGAAGTAATCAAGAGATAGAACTTTGGATTTTTTATCATTTATTTCATGTGTTTTAAGAGTATATAGTCTGTCTCAAAGTATATCGCTATGGCTTTTGACGGACAATACCCCAATAAACTTTTAACGTTATTGGGTAAACCCATTATTTCATAATGACAGGGGTGAGCCAAGTATTTCTTGAGTATTGACCATTAGGTATATAAATATTTCGGCTAATTTTTCGAAAAAGTTGTTTTACGAGAATATAACTATGTCGCGTCGAAATCATTTGTTATTAGATGCAAAACAGGTTGTAAAAAATGTGTATAAAACATTAATCTAATCAGTAGAGGACTAATTAAACACGAAGTTTTAAAAGAATCCCGTTTACTTACAAAAACTCCAATATCATCGATAACGGATATTATTATTAGTGAAGAATTGAACAAAAGAAAAAAACGTAGTGATTTTCAATCTCACCGTATAGACAATAGTAATCAGGAGCTAATAAGAAGAAAAATATATTGTCTTTATGAAAGCGGAGTTGTTCCTACCTTGGATAAACTGAAAAAGAAGCTAGACGAAGACGAAATCAATATAAATATTAGCCGTGCCACCCTCCATAAAGTTGTTTGTAAAATGGGATTTAAATACCGCAAAATAGACAAAAGACAAGTAGTAATGGAATCGCACAGATTACGCACTTGGAGATTCAATTACCTTCAAGAAATTAAAAGATATAGGTTAGAAAACAGATCCATAATTTACCTTGATGATACATGGTTCGATACACACGACACAGTCTCCAAAGGATGGGTTGATTCCAGTCAAAACTGTCAGACGAAAGCACCTTCAAATAAGGGAAAACGCATTACCATAATACACACTGGTTCAGAAGACGGATTTGTCCCAAACTGCTTGCTGTTGTCTGCAAAGAATATTAAGGATTCTAGCTTGGATTATCATGAGGATACAAGTGCAGAATTTTTTGAAAACTGGTTTCTAAATTATGGATAACGCAAGCTACCACAGCCGCCTGCTACACAAAGCACCAGCTTCATCAAGTTCAAAAACTCAAATCCAGGAATATTTGTTAGAAAATTATATTTATTTTAAATTCAGTTACAAAAAAAGCGCAACTTTTGGAAGCCCTAAATTCATATGCAATTAAAAACAATATAAATGTGATAATGTGGCTGAACAGGCTGGGCATACTGTCTTTCGTCTTCCTCCGTATCACTGTATGTTTTATCCCATAGAGCATTTGTGGAATCAAGTAAAATCAAAGATCAGAGCAGAAAATGTTACGCCTGCTTTAAGTCCCAGTGTTATAAATTTGATAAAAATGTAATTACTAACATAAAAGTTGAGACCTGGGAAAATTCAGTACAGCACATTATAAAAATTGAGGACTCTTACATTTCTATACAAAACGACATAAATCCTATTGTAATTAATCTCAATAATGACTCTGACAGTGAAGCAGAATTAGATTAAGATATTTAGATTAAAAATGTAATTATGTATAGATAATATAGTTATAAATTTATTAAAACTCTGCATATATTTAATTTCTAAATGTAATTTTTAGATTATACCTACGTAAATAAACAATAAATTATAAATCTTTATATTATTAGAGTCCGTCCCTAATGTTCTGTCCTTTAATACCTACCGATCCGCAGTTTTATTGTTGTCGGCAGGTATAATCCATAAATAAAGGCAAAAGCTAACGCGGTATACTTTAAGACAAACTATACTATTTATTGCCTAAAAAAGTTTCGGCCTTTAAGCAAAACTTACATTTTCGAAACACCCTGTTCATCCTAAATATAATTTTATACTTCCGAAGATCAGCTGCTCAGCCGGCCTTTAGAGCATTCAATTACTTTGAAGTCGCGTTTACTTTGACAGCTGCTCACTCAGCCCGTTTCCAGCCACCTTTGTAAACTTTCGCTAAAGACGGGAAAAAATAAAACGAATTTTAACATGACTTCTTAAGAAATATAAACAGTTTCTTAGAAACGAACTAAATGTTATCTTTGTCACGTTTCTTAACTAGTCTTTGTACTCTACGAGGGTTGTTCTTTAATTTTGTCATTTGTATCATAAAAATAGATAATTCAAGCGTTTACCTTCCTACGTCTAAACACAAAAAAACATCACCTAGACAGGTTTATTTTCCCAGTCTCGTCAACGATGTCGAAGTTCCGAAACATACTGATACTGACAACCAAGGAAGTTTAAGGGTGTATGGAAGCCCAATACTGTAGAACAAAATTGTCCAGGCGTGCAGGGCAGCGGGAATAGGGATTGGCCCCGCGGAGTTTGCGCAATGAATAGTAGTTCAGAGCAGGACTTCCATAATTCTTTGTTGACATCATCAAATGTTAAATTCAAGCATTCACTGTTTTTTTTTATTTTTTACACAAAATTGTTGGTTATTAAACGATACTACCATAGAATATTTAAAATTATTGTGTAATATAGGATTTTATATCATCTGATATAATATGGAAAGAAGCCTTCTATTTAAATGGTCGCAATTTTTGTGAGTTTTGTATTTTTACCAAAAATATTTGTAAATAAATAAAAACACGATTTTTTAAAATACATTTCAAACATTGTATGATAGTTTCATGTACTTATTACCAATTTTGTGATAAAAGAAGGGCAAGATAGTGTAAATGAGTTTAATCTAATCCTAAGATTCTTTCTAAAATTTTTATAACTGCTTTTTAGGCATATACTTTTCACTAATAAACATTCATAAGACAGAATAACAGTGGTGAAAAATGTTTAGTAACCTTTGATACCTAGGTATCCATTGTAACAGTATCCGTTAAATATTATGTGTCTACAGTATGTCGAGCTTAAAAAGTTAATAATGTAAGTTTAAGAAATCAAAAATCTGATTCTTTTCAAACAAATACAAAAAAAAGCAAAAAGGAGCTTTAACATAAAATTGTACTTTCTTTGATTCAATTAGAGGGACCTGTATATATTAAAATTTGCCTGGTCTGCCCAGTAATTAATAATTTTGATCCTTTAAAAGAATGTACTAAATTAATAAATGAAATAAAAGTACCTAAATTTAAACCTTATTTCTTTTTAATAATCCACAGAAATACACAAACCTTGTGGAAATCATCTTAAAAGATAGTTAAGATTGCCTTTCTTTTCTCACTGCTATTTCCTATGAAATTTTCATTATTCTATTATTCATAATTGATATATTATTATTTTTTCGGTTACCTAACGTTACGTCTTATAAGAAGCACCTAATTTAAATATAAGAAATACTTACCTAAAGGGCGAACCTTCGCCTAACCACGGGAGTTTTGACCGGACATTGTCCATTACGAAAGCACCTTTTTAGAATGGGTATAAATGACACGCCTCTATGTAGAGGTTGTAAACAGGAAGACAAGACGGTGGAGCACATCCTTTGTGACTGTCCTGCACTCTCGTCCAAGAGAAGATCCATGCTGAGCGAGTATTGGCTTTCCTTGGCCGACATTAAGGAGATTCCCCTCGGCGACGTTCTCACCTACTTTAAATCAGTAGGATGGGTGGCGTACTGAGTGAGGAGTCCCCTTTAGGAGAAGGCAGTAGGCCCGTTGTGCTTCGGAAGCACAACGGGCCTACTGAGGCCTAGGTGCCGTGATATCTATCACCCTCCTCATCTTCAGATTCAGACTTACCTAAAGTAAAACATGCCGGGTATGTTACCCTTGGATTTGCAAGGCAAAACCATACAACCTCTAGTCATTTTGTTACAATATAATAAGTAACAAACAATAAACACAAAATTATAGTCACAATTTAATAATCACTAAAATAAGAAGGTTTTAATCAATCCAAAAAACTTCTGCAACCACAAAATATAATCACACAAAGCAAAACAATCAAAACTAATACGGCGGAAAGGGCACAAACCACAACGAAAATGACGAATGATGAGACGACGACGGTTGATGGTACAGCGCGGATATAGTTTCATACGCGCCGCTCGCGCCCTTGCACCAAAAACCTAACACAACCTAAGCCCAAAAACGATACTACGGCTCTCATAAAAGTATAATGAGTTGCCTAACTACACACTGATTTATCAGTGTGTAAGTAGGGAACTCATTAAATTATTTCGTGGAATTTTGTTATTGCGCAGAATCGGCGGGGCCAACTTTGACAGTTATTTTCATACTGGGCTGGACATTTTTTGATCGAATGGGCCATAGCATTGGGCTTCCATACACCTTTAAACTTCCTTGCTGACAACGCGGTAGCGCTACCATGTACTTTTTTCAAGCCAATCTCTAAGCCTGATTTGATTAAATTATCAAATCATTAAATTAATATTGAAATGAGGAGCCAAAAATATTTTATAGATATTTTTACGGCTCCTACTTTGAGCTATTAGTCAGTACAATTCCTTTTTTGACAGCTCCCAACAGAGCAACACGTAGTGCCACTTTTATGCATCCCTTGACCGTCCAACTTGAGAGGCCCCAAATAAAAAAGAAACAAAACTTGTAATTTAATTTTTTTTAAATATAATTTTAAAAAATTTACATAATTATTTTTACTCGACATGCGCTTGCCGACGGGCTCATCCAAAAGGATTACACAGAAATCTCTTTGCTCGGCCTGGTTATTGTGTTGTTTTATCCTTTAGGTCCCGAGATCGAATCCCACATGGGACATGACTTTTTTCTTTTTTATTAAAAAAATAAATTAGTAGAACTTTAATTTTTTCCCCGTGAACTAGCTGGCCACCTGACTGGACCCTTATTCCCTATCCATTTCTCTCCGTATTTGTTGTCCAAATAAAATGATACTTCAGTTGAGTTGTGGGGCGGGGCTCCATCCTGTTGCCACTACATATTTAGATAGTCATGCAGTGGAATATCTTCTAAGAATTACGGTAGGATATTTCTAAGAAAATTCAAATACCTAACTCCATTTAATGTCCCTTCATAAAAATACGGACCAATTTTTCGGCCGTTAAAAATTCCGCACCAAACATTTATTCCCCATATTTCTTGGAAATGTGTCTCGCGTACCCAGCATTTTGTACAGACAAATAGAGTGTTATGTCGATTCAAGATTCCATTGGTATGAAGTCGTGATTCGTCTGTCCATAGAATGTGTGTCAAAAAGTTCGGATCATCGTGTATCCTCACAGATATCCATGCAATAAATTTAATTCTTTTTTCGTAATCGGTGTTACACAAATTTTGTACCAAATGAATTTTGTACGGATAAAAACCGTTATCTACTAAAATTCGTTAAACTGATGATTTGGTAATACCCGTCTCATTGGAAATTCATTCAATTGATGCGTTAGGATGGATAGAAACAAAAGCGAGTACATTGATAATGTTATCTTCCTCTCTAACAGGACGCAACTGCGGTACTCTTTTTGGGCTGGGAAAAGCACCCGTTCGAAGTTTTCATTTCACATTCGCAAATGTTCTTGGCGATGGGGTAGCTCTCTCTGTACAATGGCGTAGCTCTTCTCGCATTTTTTGTACACTCTCCATAAACTAGTAACATGTCTACGTATTTACTAAAAGTGTATAAAGACGGCATACTTAATAAATTAATTAATTTTGTCTGATTATTATTTGACGTTTGTTGTCAAACCAAGTGATCGAAATTGGATATCATGGCAATTCAACTGGTAACGAAGCAGGTGGCGAAGTGATTATTAAGTATTATTTCAAATCTCAATAAATACGTAAATCACTTAATAAACCGGAAACGGCGTAAGATAGATATAGGATATGGCACAGAATATTTATTTAGAATTAATAGAATAGTTTAAAAACTAGAAAATATACAGGGTGTTCCATTATAAAAATAAAATTTACATTTAATATCTTATTTATGGCACACCCTGTATATGTTATATTTAAATTTCAAGAATAAACTTTTAAAACAAAATACCTTTTATCTGAAACAATTTTTTTTCGACGAACCGTTTTCGAACAAATCGCTGGGTAAATAGGTCTAGGTGACCCTGTATATATTTTTTAGAGTTTTATACCCTTAAAGAAAAAACTAAACCGTTATAATAATATCGTGGATATCCGTCTTTCATAGACGTTTTATTCTGGTAAAACAACTTTAGCCATTCTTTTAAGTAACTGAAGTACAATTGTAACTTTCTTTTAACCTTCTTAAAGAATAGACTGTCTAGTCTTCGTTTATAAGATAAAGTAACTTCCTCTGTACATACCTTTAAGTATTTAATCTATGACAGGTGGGCACTTATAATGATAACAAGGCACTTCCTTCCTTTTTTCCCCGTAGCTTGGTTAATAGAATACAGGGGCATGTGGATTTCGAGTTGATCAGAGATTTAAAAAATAATCATTACTATTTGTACAGGGTTATTCATTTTAAAGTAAACAGGGCTCTATTTTTAAACTTTCCTGTACTTTTTTAAAAAACGAATATAGCCATTTCGTGTATTCTTTTCCGTAGAATTCCATAAGCTAATAAGAAAAACATTTGAAACAAAAACAAAAGAGTTACAGCACAAGTGACGTATTTTTAAAATGGAATAGGTACCCCGTATATTTTTTTTATCAATAAATAGAGATTTTTACGAGGAATTCGGTGATATAGGTGTTGCTGGGTTTATTTCCTGCAGTTCTGCTACAATTGCCTAAAAACTGTATGATGCTATAAGGATAGATTCACCTGAAAAAACCTGGCTGCCACAGGTCACAGGAGCTTATTTGTCAAAGTAAAGAATTTTAAAAAATAGGTTTATTACTTTTTGGAGCAGTTTTATAATAAGGTTTTCTTCAGAAGAACGGCTTCAAATTATAACTCTCTATTATAAATGTGGAGAAAACGCCAGGGAAACACAACGAAGATATGTTGCAAATTTCCACCGAAATATATCAGTAAAAACGATTTTAAATCTGAAGGTCTTATTCTAAGAAACAAAATCGTTACATATTAGGAGAAGGACTGCAATGAGAAAAAGAAACGATCGAGCTATTCTAAATTATTTTACTTTGTATCTCATGAAGTCAATTACTAACGCAGTTAGAGACTTGAGGTATGGCCCCGCAAGAAGAAGAGTAACCTATGAGACGGTTCAGAGAACACTGAAATATTTTAAGTATCTTCCATATCACGTTCTTCCAATGCAGCATTTAACACGTGAACAAAAGGAACTTCGCTTTCAATTTGTTTCCCAAATTTTAATCCATGAACAAGATAACGATCCTACCCTGTTTCAAACGATTCTTTGGACGGATGAAGCTACGTTCATTACATCGGGAATGTTTAACCGACGCAATACGCAAAGCTGGGCAAGACAAAACCCCAGAAGATTTCAAGAGATTAAATACCAAGAAAGGTCTTCTCTTTATGTCTGGTGTGGTGTGCTTAACAATAGAATTATCGGGCCAATATTCTATAAGGAATCCTTAACTGGAGAAAGATATCTCAATCTTCTTGAAAACGTTATTGAGGACATTTTAGAAGAATTGCCACTCGAAATGTATCGCAAGATAATTTGGTAACAAGACGGAGCGCCGCCCCATGCTGTCCATCAAGTTTTGCAGTATCTCAATCGCCGATACAATCAGTGGATTGGACGTTATGGCACTATTAGATTGCCACCTAATAGTCCCGATATTACAATTTTGGACACTTTTCTATAGGGTTACTTGAAGAGTGTCGTTTATCAAAATGGAAACACAAAAACGGAAGAAATGAGAGAAAAAAATGTAAATGAGATTAATCGTCTTAACCAAGAACCTCAAATAATATCGGCGAGCTTAGAAAGGCTAAGGACGGGGTTATAGATCATTTTTCAAAAATAACGGAGGTCATATAGAACATTTAAATTATTAGTAATATTATAATATTTTTTGTTGTAAGTTTTCTTAATATCACCATATTTTACCTCGTATTGTATTTTAATTTTTTCCGTTTATTGAAATTTTGCTGCTTGGTTTAGAAATAGATATATCATATCATTTTCAGCATATAATATAATTTAAAGCCGTTCTTTTGATGAAAACCTCATTATATTATTTATTATTAAACAAATTTTATTGAACATAAAAAAGAAAATGTCCAAAAGGCCATCGACTGAGGTCTTTCAGCCTTTAGTTTTTACAAATAACTTATTTTATTCTAAACTAACTATTAATAATTATGGCATACAAAGCAAGGCTATTTACAAAAAAAAAAACAATATATATGTACATACGGCAGTGGTACCAGAGAATAGGGTATTTAAGATGATGAAAAAACTAATTTTATAGACAATATAAGAAAATTGGTAATGATTAAAGTTCATTTCTATAGTGTACTAAAGTTTGAAATACAGTTTTTTCTGGATACTGTCTTCTCCTGGTGTAGCTATCTGGGAAGTTTAAAATGAGGGGTTCCATGATTGTAAAGTTTATTGGTCTACAGGCAAATTTTTTGGCAAGTGTTTTCATTCTTTCTGAAATAGGCTCTATTCCTGTCATTTCATACAAATATGCATTAGCTGGATTATGCAGTGGATTATCTGGATGTCTAATCTTTGTGATTTTGCGGAGACTTGTTCGTTCCGCTACTTCTATTATTGGAGCAGCTGGCTTTTCAGGAACTGAATATATGACCATATTCGATAATTGGTCGACAAAGCATCTTGTATATGTGGCAGGCAGTCTTGATATTAATTCCCTGGTTTCTATATGTTAGGGACCGAAAATGTTTACTTCTCGCAATCATTTTCTTTTTCATATTTGTCAAGTGGTGTTTGAAATTAAGCTTATTGTCAAAATTGATGCCTAGGTATTTTATATGTGGTTGTGGGTTTATTCGATAGTTCTGTATTTGTATAGATGGTGATGAATTTCGTATTTTATGGTGAAATAGTGTGAACTGTGTCTTTGTAGGATTAACTTCTAGCTTTCATCTTTGAAACCAAGCAATGATATCATTTAGTGTGATTTGTAATGTTTGTACCGCTTTTTCTATACTTTTATGATGTACCAAATGGAGGTATTCAGCATATTGAGAAATATGGCCTTTCTGGTAACACCTGATTTATGGGGTAAAAATATCATAAGCAAAAATATTGTAGAGCAAGGGGGATAGTGGTGATCCTTGGGTTCCTTGTTCACAGGAAAAGGGGTTGAAACGGCGCCGTTCACTCTCACAACACTCTGACGATCCTCCAAAAAGTGCTTGACGATGTGTATTAAATAGGAAATTGGACATTCTAGTTCATGAAGTTTAAAAAGAATACCTCTATGCCATACACTATCAAACGCCTTTTTTACATCTAAGAAGACGGCAGCACTACTTAGCCCCATCATGTTTGCAGCTTGGATATTTGATGTTAAAATGGTGAGTGGATGGGTAGCAGAGTGATCGAATGTAAATCCAAATTGATGAGGGGGTATCTTGTGTCCAATTACTTTTGTTACTCTTTGTTACGCGAATGATCTTTTCAAAGTTCTTTCCCAATACAGGTAGAAGTGTAATGCCTCTATAATTTTCTGCTCTTGATTTATCGAGCTGCGGTTTAGGTATTGTTATAACTATTCCCTCATTATAAAACTAGTCCAAAAAGTAATAAACGTATTTTTAAAATTCTTGACTTTGACAAATTAGCACCTGTGACCTGTGGCAGCCAGGTCCCAGAATACTGATCCATACAGAAGCGACACGAAGCGTCGGCACCTTTGATCTCCGCGGGTCAGATTTCGTAACTTCGAAAACATAAGTTACACTGAAAGAAAATTACAAATAGCATATTAAAAAAATATTTTGATGTACACAATGAAAAATCATTTTAAGAATTTTAAGTAGGGCTTTTAGTAAATATTGCTTGTTTGGAGACTGGCTTACTTTCACGATAATGTGAGTCTCTATATTGTTTCCCTGAAATTTTGTGTTTGCTAAAATGATTGAAGTTATAAAGTTAACTTCTAAATTCGTTGAAACAATGTTTTTAAATATGGGATAATAATTAAACTCAATGGTGCGGATTCGTTTTGACTAAAATTGCCCAACAGGAAAATGGTAGAGGTTGGATTTTTAAATTTCTTTTATGTCAATTGTCCTAAGTAGATAAATTGAAACTTGTACAGAATCGTATGAATCCTTTTATTTTTAAATAGGTATAGATAATGGCAGGGTTTTCGGGGTTGGGGAACACGTTTTTCATTAGTTTATTTATTTCGTCATATGCAATATGAACAACGACTTAAGAATCTTATTTGCATCATTTTATATTCATATATTTATTCTTTCAGCATATATGATATATTGTTGAAGTTACGATTGCGTTAATCAGAAATACTTTTTCTATTAAATTTTGCTGGTCAAGTAAATAGTCTAAAAATACTGCATTAATTGTTTAATTATTGTTATATTTTTATGTATTACTCTAAGTATTTAAAGAAAATAAAATTATGATTAAAAATTTAACTAGTAATTATATATATTGTAGCTTATTAATATTAAGAAATATTTTTTTAAATACTTACAAACCTATTTATAATAAAAAAAGAGAACTAAAAATATCTACACAAAAACTAATAAAAAACATAAAACATAGAAAAACTAGAATAATACACAATATCTAGTAAAGTGTGGACTTGTTAAAAATACATCATACCTAAAAACTATGGGATTATACAATGGATAAAAATCCTCAGGGAAAACCCTATAAAAGGAACAAGTGGACCAAAATGGGTGTTGCATATGACCGACTTCTGTTTCTAGTTTGGAGTCTCGTCGAGGCAACTTTACAGAATTATTATAATATGTTATTAATCTGTAAACTTTGGCGTTGAGGAATATAAATAAAAACTAGAAACACATTTTTTTTTCACACACACAAATTTTTTTCATAAATTTAGAGACGTATAATATATTTGTAGGAGTTCTCCAAGTAACAATTATACCCTCAGATTATACCCAAGACTTATTAATAAAGCAATATTCTTGACAAAATGGTGGCTCTTAATATTTTGATAAAATTTAATGGATTACATTGTTGCAATTTACTGAAAACTTTTCTTTAAAATGCGACTTAGGTCAGTAATTAAAATTTTTGTCCTAGAATAATTTAAAATTTTCAAAAGAAAACAGTCTTATAAGATGGTACCAAGTTTCCATATTAAAAATCATACTTGGTGGCAGCTTATAATATACTTTTTATGATAAAGTGCCAACCAGACACATTTCTTGATAATTTAAGAAGTTTTATTTTTTGTTTTATCAAAATTTTTGTAGCTCTTTAAAATATTATTAATTTTCGTTTAAAATTTGGTAATTTAAATCCTAAAAACTATCTAAGTTGGAAAATCTTCTTTTTTAAGGAGTCAATGCTTGGGGAAAAATTACAATTTTAAACATATTTTTTAGTAAACATCAATTATCAATTCTTTTTTTAGCTTTCTGTTAGCACCATAAAAAAGGTAATTTAAAATATAAACCCAAAAATGTACATACATATTTGTATAATAACACATATTATAAATATAAAATAAAATACATTTTAAAAAAACAGTCGAGTTCTCTTCGTTCCCTGTAAATCCTTAATTCTTCTGATAAAAACTGCTTTTGCTTTACTTGGAACATCCATGGTATGTTGGTGCAAAAAAAAAAAATCTAGTTACTCTCAGGGAAAATGATTAAAAAAAAAAATTATAATGTGTTATTAAAAACAATATTTAGCATATTTTTTACATTTTTACGATACATCTCATAAATTTTTAGAGATATTTCAAAAACATTTTATTTGAAATTTGTGCATGGTGTTTTATAATTGATATCTATAAAATGATTACAATAAATCTATAGGGTTTCATTATTTTATGAGTTGTAAATACTACTGTGAATGATCTTTCTGGAGCTTCAGACAGTTTTTTCAAAAGTACTGCAGTCTTTTTATGCATATTTTATTTGCTTTTGGAGACAAAAAAGCCTATTCTTCAAACTAAGAAATTCTTAATAAACTTTTTAACAGCATTTGTTTGCAAAATTCCTTAAAATAATTCTGACAAATACCAGAATACTCTTTACATTTTTTATTTTAAGCAAAAATTTTAATACAATATTTGTCACATACCAAAATTAATTTTATTTACCACTTACATGCATCCTTTCACAGTGCAACTAAAGAAATGGTTAAAAATAGGCCCAAAGCAATAATACCAAGCCAAAGCTATAGCAATTTGAATGGTTTCAAGAAGTTTATTACAAGAATAAGCTAGACTTTTATTTAATTGGCACTTTTTATATCAGTTAATTTATTACAAATGGTCTAAGATGATATGACAAATATGACCATTTAACATCGCATTTAGTTAACTTAATTAAGGGGATTAAACCCATATTATTATTTTTCTCACATACTATATATGACTCGTACTACATATTCCGATACATACTGGAAGAAAGTTGTTTTACCTCTGTAACCAAATTTGGCTAGATGACAATGTCAATTTTACTGTCTTATTATCCATAGAATAGTTGAAAACTACTAAAAAGTTTTGGCAGCTTGAAATTGTTTACAAGATAAAATTAAACTTTTTCGTCAGAGTTTTTTCTCAAGCAATGTATCAAGTATGTTTTAGACAAGATAAACAATTTAAAAATATGGTCATTCATACCTTTCGATTGGATTGAAGTTGTCTGTCCCATGATCACAAAAATCTTAGCAAGTGGCTTCAGATTTGTATGTTTCATCAGCAGATCTTTTTGGCAAATGGCTAAACAAAGTTGTGACAGGTTGGGAAATAAATTTTACTACCTTAAGCACCTTTATTTATGTACTTATCTTTAGTGTTTTTCACATATTTTATAGTATTTATGTAAAATTGCAGGCCCCTTGTCAAACAAGTCTTCTTTATTGCAAACCTTTGCCCAAATTACACATCTAAAACAAAATCATTGGTCCCTTGAAGTTGAACTTAATTACTAATCATACTAATCAAACTTGTAGTTTTTAATAAATTTAAGAGTATTTAATACATTTTATTAATAGTTTTTACATTTAAAAATTCTACCCATAATTAAAAAGGATTTCAAAGACGTGTACAAGTTAATAATTTATATTGCTATTTGAATTTAGTATTGGTACATACCTAGATTCATGTTTTGGAAAAGCAAAATGTGATATTTCTTGATTCGCACGAGAATTACACAGAGTATATGCACAATAATATCCACTGCTTTTATTAGTCATTATTTATGTGGGTATTAGTTTTTATTTATCAAAAACTTAAAACACAATAAAATTAAGTTTGTCGTCGAATGTAAACAATTATTTTGCTTTGTCAGTAAGAACTGTCAATTGGACTTTAAACATATTCGGTAATGGACGACGTAGTATATGCAACCATAATTACTAAACCATCAAAATTCGTCCGTGTCGCTTCTGTATGGATCAGTATTCTGGGGCCAGGTTTTTTCAGGTGAAACTATCTTTATAGTATCATGCAGTTTTTAGACAATTGCAGCAGAACCGCAGGAAATAAATCCAGCAATTCCTATATCACCGAATTCCTTGTGAAAATTTTTATATATTGATATAAAAATATACAAGGTATTCCATTTAAAAAATTTGTCACTCGTGCTGTAACTCTTTTGTTTTTGTTTTAAATGTTTTTTAAGTACGGGGAAATTTGAAAGTAAAGCCCTGTTTACTTTAAAATAAATAACCGTGTACACTATTCTATTCTTTTTTTACGTAATAGCCCTTATGGACGGTGTATTTAGGACTAGGTGGGTTTAAAAATTGTAAAATAGTGTAAAATATAACTAAGAACGAACAGACCTTATGTGTTGTGTCTACAGTCTCCTACAAAAATTATATTTTTATGGGTTTTAAAAAATTTAGTTTTTATAACGGTCGTAGAATCATAAAATTTGTCCCTTCTTTCTTCCAATTTAAGAAAAGGTAAAACCTAATATTGTGACATCTATATTATGTTTTCTTTGTTATAAATTCAATACGTTTTATATCGAAACGAAAAGTCATAGAGAAGATCATTAATTTTAATAAAGCCATTGTGTTGTTAAATTCCCAAAATAATCTCCGATGGGCACAGTTTAAAATAAGATAAAAGTTGTTCATCATGAGAGTTTTGGAATGTCTATTCTTGAAGAACAATGAAATGTGTTAACTTAATTTTATCTTTTCTATAAGGAGCGATTAGTAGAAAACCGTAAGTAAACAATGGAAGATGGGTTATACTTTTTAGATAATTAAACCAAGCTTTATCTGTTTTTGATTGGATGTACTAGGTGGGAGGCATGTTTTTCCTGAAAACCGTTTAGAGAAATATAAAGGGTAAGTCTGTGAAGTGAGACCCCCCGTTTATTGCTTTAAATATTCAAATTGGAAAAAAAATGTTTTATACAAAAATATTTTGGTTTGTACTGCTCTATATTTTACGAACAACGTTATGTATACAGAGTGTGTCAAAAAGCCCGTACAAGGACAAAGTTCTTTTTTTTTTAAACGACTCCCTATATTTTTTGTTACATTTTTATTTTCTGCATAAAATCTCACATATTTTTTATTTACCATATCATATCCCTATATTCAAGCGTTTACGAGATTCAATACAAATTTAGAAAGAAAAAATCCACTCATCTCTTAATGTTGTTTTACGTTTCTATGGTTTTGGCGGTTTTTTTAGAGTGACAAAACACCCATAGTAATAATTAATAAGTATCAATAACACTAAAATCTTGGACTTCCATTGCCTTTATTAATTTGTTAATTGTTACACAACGTTTCGGTTAGTGATGTATCTCCAACCGTTTTTAAGTGATAACTAAAAGCTATTCCTAAAAGCTACGACTTATATACTATCCCTTGTTCACGGTTCAGCAACGGCAGCCAGATATTCGGAATTTCTACACTAGGTTTGCTAAATACATTTTCGTTGTTTACAATAATTGCAGCTTCCTTAAATTTTCTTTTCTTCCAGTGGGTTTCTTTATGAATGGTTTTTGCTTCTGACCATTGTATGCGGTGTTGTTTTGACCAAGCGTGTTCGGCAATACCTGACTTCGACGTTTCACCTCGTTCCGTATGTTTTTTGTGTTCTTTAAATCTTACTTGAGAGGTCTCTTTGTTTCCCGATGTATACCGACCACAATCACAGGAATTTGGTAGATACAGTCATTGATTGAAACATTATTGTCTGGTCTCGTTTTGGTGAGAATACTTCTTAGAGTAGTTTGGGATTTAAATGCGTTTTAATATTGTAATTATTAGCGATTCTGCGGATCTTTCCGAAGTTCCTTTAATGTATGGAATTGTCATGAATATTTGGTCACGTAGAGTCTCGTTCAAGTTGAGTTTTTGTTTTATTTTGATATTTTTTGATTGTTTCGTTTACTAGTCTCTCACTGTATCCGTTCTGCTTAAGATCCCTAGTTATGTTACCTATTTCCTCTTGCAGGGATTCCCTACTGTTGCATAAGGTCACTGCTCGATTGTATAGAGTACGTATAACCCCCTCTTTGGTTTCGTTAGAATGATTAGAATTTTGGTGTAAATATTGTCCAGTGTGGGTAGGATTTCTGTATACCGAGGTTTATACATGTCCATTATTTCGTTTGACTAGAACGTCGAGGAAAGGTAGGGCCGAATTTTGCTCCTTCTCCATTGTGAATTTGATACAAGGTCGGATGCAATTTAGATGTTTTAAGAAACCTTCAAGTTCTTCGTCATTACCTGTCCATACAATAAAAGTATCGTCAACATATCTTACCCAAATTTTTGGTTTAATTACTGAAGTTTTAATTGCATGTTCCTCAAACCATTCCATATAAATATTAGCTACCACTAGGGAGAACGATGAACCCATGGGAAGCCCATCATCCTGTGCGTAGAACTCATCTTTCACCTGAAAGTAGGAACTACGGAGGCAAAGCTCCAACAACCCATCACCCATCCAGTGGCAGGAGGATCCGTTCTACGTGTTTTATCTTCTTTAAGCTTGGCTCGGAAATGTTAACGATTCTTCTACTGGTACGTTTGTGTATAGACTTTCTACATCAAAACTAACAAAAGTATCGTCTGGTCCTATTTCTATAATATTAATAAGTAATTAGATATTACATGATGAGTAAAAATAGGCTAAACCTTAAACGAGAAAAAAAAAACGATTTAAACAATTTTTTTTACTGATTAATAAAACTGTCGTTTGGACATTTTTAGCTAGTTACTATGGATATTATGTCACTATCCAAAAACCGCGGAATACATAGAAACAACATTAAAAGTTGAGCGGATTTTTCCCTTCTAAATTTGTTTTTAATTGCGAATATCTCGTGAACTGTTAAATATAGGGATATGATGTGCTGAATAAAAAATATCTGGAAATTTATGTAGAAAATAAAAATGTAACAAAATATATAGGAAGTCATTTAAAAAAATGAACTTTGTCCTTCGTTCTCTTCTACCAAATGCAAAAAAAATTGGGTCCATTTTATAATCTTCAAGCCACAGACCACAAACACCACACTTTAATAATTTAATTTAATTTAAAATGACAAATACAAAAACTCTGGCAATTCATGAATTCAAATTATTTAAATATAACTTAAAAAATATAACAAAGTAAACAAAGTTTGAGGTTATGGGTTAAACCTTAAAAGGTTTAAAATTAAATGAAAAAATAAGTAAAGAATAAGAGATAAATTATGTCATTTCACAGGATGAAAGAGAAAAAATCGTACAAGACTCTTTTGGTCTTTCTATTTCTATACAAGGATGGGTTTAAAGGTTTTCTATTTAGGCGGAAATTTTTTTTATTTCGAAGTGTCTCTTAAACTTTTTTCAAGAATTAATGAAATTATAAAAATTTGGTTTTATTAATTATTCCTTTTAATCTTCGGTAGCGTGGGGGAAATTACGGGAAATTTTTATTTTGGTTTTTTTTGAGCTGGGGCAAAATACCAACTTTTGCCTTTTTTAACATCATGGGCGAAAATAACAACACCCCACTAAAATACCCCCTTAAGTTTCCCAAAAGGCGCCGCCTAAAATTATATTGTTTTTTTACAAATCTTTATTTTTATTGGTCTTGGGAGTCTTGTCTAGACTAAAGGTAGGCAACCACATCTTAAAAGGTTCCTCTTTAGGATATTTTTTTATTTCCAAAATATTTCGGCATAATTGCCATAACTTAGAAATCCAATAAAGTCTTAAGTATTCATTTATTTTTAAAACCCGCCTAAAGGGGTCCTAAGCTATTTCACGATGGACAAAATTTTTAGTACCAGGTCTAAAGTACGGGGTTATTCATTTTAAAGTAAACATGGCTTTATTCCCTGTACTTTTTTAAAAAAACATTTGAAGCAAAAACAAAAGAGTTACAGTACGAGTGACGTATATTTTTATATCAATAGATAGGGATTTTCACAAAGAAATTGGTGATATAGGGGTTGCTGGGTTTTTTTCCTGCGGTTAAGCTGCAATTGTCTAAAAACTGCATGATACTATACGGATAGTTTCACCTGAAAAAACCTAGCTGCCAAAGGTCACAGTTGCTTATTTGTCAAAGTCAAGAATTTTAAAAATACGTTTATTATTTTTTGAAGTAGTTTTATAATGAGGTTTTCATCAGAAGGACGGCTTCAAATTATAACTCTCTATTATAAATGTTGAGAAATCACCAGAGAAACACAACGAAGATATGTTGTACATTTCCACCGAAATATATCAGTAAAAACGCTTTTAAATAAACTGAAGGTCTTATTCGAAGAAACAAAATCGTTACATATTAGAAAAAGGACTACAATGAGAAAAAGAAACCGGGATCGAGGTATTCTAAATTATTTTACTTTGTATCCCATGAAGTCAATTTCTGACGCAGTTAGAGACTTAAGGTATGGCCCTGCAAAAAGAAGAGTACCTATCCGACGGTTCAGAGAACACTGAAATATTTTAAGTATCTTTCATATCACGTTCTTCCAGTGCAGCATTTAACACGTGAACAAAAGGAACTTCGCTTTCAATTTGTTTCCCAAATTTTAATCCATGAACAAGATAACGATCCTACCCTGTTTCAATCGAATCTTTGGACGGATGAAGCTACGTTCACTACATCGCGAATGTTTAATCGGCGCAATACGCACAGCTGGGCAAGACAAAATCCCAGGAAATTTTAAGAGATTAAATACCAAGGGAAGTCTTCTGTTCATGTCTGGTATGGTGTGCTTACAATAGAATTGTCGGGCCAATATTCTGTGAGGGATCCCTAACTGAAGAAAGATATCTCAATCTTCTTGAAAACGATATTGAGGATATTTTAGAAGAATTGCCACTCCAAACGTCTCGCAAAATAATTTGGCAACAAGACGGAGCGCTGTTCGTCAAGTTGTGCAGTATCTCAATCGCCGATACAATTAGTGGATTGGACGTTATGGCACTATTAGATGGCCCCCTAATAGTCCAGATATTACAATTTTTGACACTTTTCTATGGGGTCACTTAAAGAATGTCGTTTACCAAAATTGGAACATAAACACTGAAGAAATGAAGAAATTGTAAATGAAATTAATCGTCTTCACCAGGAACCTCAAATAATATCGGCGAGCTTAGAAAGGCTAAGGAGGGGTTATAGATCATGTTTCGAAAATTACTGGGGTCATATAAAACATTTAAATTATTAGTAAAATTATAATTTTTTTGTTATAAGTATTCTTATTACCACCATATTTTACCTCGTATTGTATTTTAATTTTTTCCGTTTATTGTAATTTTGCTGCTTGGTTAAGAAATAGATAAATCATATCATTTTTAGCATATAATATAATTTGAAGCCGTTCTTTTGATGAAAACCTCATTATAAAACTACTCCAAAAAGTAATAAACGTATTTTTAAAATTCTTGACTTTGACAAATAACCACCTGTCACTGTGGCACCTAGGTTTTTTCAGGTGAAACTATCCTTATAGTATCATGTATTTTTAGACAATTGCAGCAGAACCGCAGGAAATAAACCCAGCAACCCTTATATCGCCGAATTCCTCGTGAAAATCTCTATCTATTGATATAAAAATATACGGGTTATTTCATTTA
The DNA here is from genome assembly GCA_019359885.1 of Listronotus oregonensis. Classification (NCBI taxonomy): domain Eukaryota; kingdom Metazoa; phylum Arthropoda; class Insecta; order Coleoptera; family Curculionidae; genus Listronotus; species Listronotus oregonensis. Next base: position 51,112 of record JAHBCN010003644.1, on the reverse strand, counting down.
AAAAATACGTTACTCGTGCTGTAACTCCTTTGTTTTTGGTTTAAATGTTTTTTCTGATTAGATTATTGAATTCTACGGAAAAAAAACGCAAAATGGCTATATCGGTTTATTAAAAAAAAAAACAGGAAAATTCAAAAATAAAGCCCTGTTTACTTTAAAAGGAATAAGCTGTACATTGGAAAAAAAAATAAAAATTGTATAAATTTTAAACATTTAAAAGTTTGCTAATAACAATTGCAATTTTTATTGGCAGAAAAAATTCTTAAAACGCTTTTCTCTGATTAGCATTCCGTGTCGGATAAGCAACCGCTCATATTTTTCAAAGCCTTCTTACTATTTTTCGCAGGAAACATACTTCTCAACTAGACTATGTGTACTAAGAAAAATGGGTCCTCAATTTGGTTTATGGACCTAATAGAACCTCGCGATGTAAACTATAACCTAAAGTCCAAAATTTCTGTCAGTGCCTCATTTAATACCGGCCACCCAACCGACGAAGCGGCTAAATAAAAATCTAACACTAGCAAATTATTTTTAAGCCTATGATATACTTTTCCGCTTCAATAATAGTGAACCGGCCAAAAATTTCATCGCCACGTTGTCGTAATTCGCGAAAATAAGTTACCAGCCAGCGATCGCACTTAAAATAGCACGCCAATATGTATTGAAATCATTGTTATCGAGAAGACAATAAAAGTGGCAACACACATTCCTTAGTTTACAACTTGAAGAGACTTGAAAATAAGCGCATCGACAGGGTTTTCGTGCTGTTCGATGATTTTATTTAGTTATTATTGATTATGGACAGATTTTGTAAGTTTAAATTTTAATTGCTATACAGGGTATTTTCTAAATATTATAAATTTCTAGTAATAGTAGTATATAGATATTGTTTTGTGCCAATTTTATTATAGTTTATCTTATTTAGTGTATATAATTGTATATAAAGATTTAGTGTTGTTAAGTGCTTTTAATTCAGTAAACTATGAATATTAACCAACCTTTAACTAGTTATCCGCCTACAAAAAAAAAACTCAGTTAACGTTAAAAGAACGAATAATGGTTAAACATGTTTACCATGGGATTCGGGAACGAAATCCAAAACTAACCACTTTGGATGCTGCAGAGATATGTGCAACTTTAACAAAAGTTAATTCGCGTACGGTATTCAGAGTTTTAAAAGGCAAATAAACAATATTAGTAATTATTCGGATACTGGAAAATGCGATTTTTTGCACCTCTACTTTCCGATTGTTAAACATGAATCAGAAGCTGTTTTTTGGCGGCCTCTTATAGTATTTCAAAAATATAATAATTAAATTGTTTAATTGCATTTTACGACATATTTTTTTAAATTATGTCATTTGCACGAAAACATATTTAAACAACTCATTCTATTTTAATATTAAAAAAAAATCACTCAAAAAGTACGGAAAAAACCTTAATTTTCAATAAAAAATAGGTAAAACGTTAACATCCGAATTCAACTCGAAACTCTAAAAATGTTGACCTGTTGCCAAGTTGTAATAGTTTTTTTTGACATTTTTATAAGGTATGCGAACCTTGCTTCACTCGGCCCGTAATGTAAAAATATCCTCGATATGGAAATCCTAAATATGGAGCTCGAAAGACCCGAAATAGTTATTGGATTCTACAAGCTGATGATCTCAGGGCTTTCGTGTTCCTTATATAGTGGATATTTTCGATAAAGCAAATCGTGAAAGTCGGTGTAACTTGGATTGTCTATCGTTCTGTTTTTACATCTTTTTTAATTTATGTTAAAACTGAAATTTTATTATTTTTTTCATGTAGCAAAATAAAATCGAGGAAGGTAAAATTAAAGTAAAAAATGTATTTTTTTTTTTGGAAAAACGTTGAGAAATCGCCAAAAAAATTCAAGTTTGTGTTCTATGACCTCAAAATAGGAGGTGTACAAAATTAAGCAAAAAAATTATTTTTTTTATTAATCCGAATAATACCAAAATAATATAGGATTGTTACTAATTTAAAGGGTTGATGAAAATGTGTCGCTTGTAAAAAATATTTTCATGTTTTGACGAAATTTTATCTTTTATTTTCTGAAATGCACACGCCACTGGAATTGATTCCCCTGACCCCACACAACCCGGGGCACTCTAAAGGCGAGCGGTGCGTCATTGACAGAAATTTTGGACTTCAAGTATAGGCTAATATCAGCTATCACATTATGTCTTGGTGTTGACAATAGATTGTAGAATCTCGGTATTTACTTTTACTTTCCAAATGTAAATTATTTAATGAATGGGCAAACAGAAATAAAATGTGGGCTTCAATTTCAATACGAGTATTTAAAAATATAAATCAGATTTATTAATGAATCGAATTTTTGACCTTGCCCTAGTGACGTTTGCATTTATAATCGTCAACTTCTTAATTAATGAACATTTATTGTTTGGTAATCGGAAAAATTTGAGGTTACCAGTAGGATGTCCTTATTATTTCATAATTCCATTAAGCCCACAAAAAATAAACTAAAACTTCGTGATGGTATAAGGTTTATTTTCTCTCGCACAGATGTTGATTTTATATTATGTACACTGTACATGTTAACATCTGGAAAATACATTAAGATCAATTTTTATTAAGAGCCACTTTAATAATATCGTGTCAGTCACTAGGTTAATCCAGGGTTTCTTTAACTACTGGTATGGAATATATACAGGGTGTCCGGAAATTTCATTCGTATATTTTAAGGGGCAATTCTACACAAAAATATATGAAAAAAAGTTCATATGAACATATGTCTGGAAAAGGACGTTATGGCCCTTTGAAGATGGTCTTCAAAAACTGGTTTTTATTTTTTATCTCGCAAACCCTGTTAGATAGAGCCATGATATTTAGTATACGAGTTACTCTCGATAAAAGCAATAATCGCCACCAACTGCGTAATTGAAATTTTAAGCAGTGGTGCGTGGACAGAGGCGTACCCAATTTAATTTGGCCCTATTTTTTTGTTGTTAGCCTTTTTTGACTTCCTTTATATTCGAATAGGGCCAAATTAAATTGGGTACGCCCTGTAGCACGCACCACGCTTAAAATTTCAATTAGCAGTTGTGGATTATGCTTTATCGAGAGTAACTCGTATACCAAATATCATTGCTCTATCTAACAGGGTTCCCGAGATAAAAAAATTAAAACTAGTTTTTGACGCCCATCTTCAAAGGGCCATAACGCCCTTAAGAGGCATTACCAGACATATGTTCACATGAACTTTTTTTCATATATTTTTGTGTAGAATCACCCCTTAAAATATACGAACGGAATTTCCGGACACCCTGTACTATTAGGCCAGTCGATGACCAGTTTCCTTTCGGATTTTTTCAAACAGCACCGATTTGCATGAAAATTTGGATTTAGTTTCTATTTACCCTCTAATTCAAAGTTGTCATTGTGACCAGGGCTGCTTTTTCCCTGGGGGTGAATGCCACCCCTTCTCGGGGGTGGAAATGTTTTCAATAATAAATTCGTAAATAGATAGACTAACTAATTCCAAGCAAGTTTTGTTCCATAAAGTTTTTTTCGATGGCATTACTTTTTGAGTTATTCGCAATTGAAAATGTCAATTTTTCAACCAAAAACAACACGTTTTCAGACGGTTTTTCGCAAATAACTCGAAAAGTAAACATTTTATCGAAAACATCATTCTTACCAAAAATGTAGCTTATAAAAAAACAACAGAAATGGTGGGCTTATGATGTCCATAGGCGCAATAAAAACGGAATTATAGCCTGTTAAAGGTTGGTTCTTATTCGTCAAATGCCTACATTGAAAGTTTCAACGTGATATAACCAAAAACCGATACATTTTTCGGGGAAAGCTCATAAAACCTTTTTGAAGTACTTGAAAAAACCTTAATTTTTGTTTTGTATAAAAGTCTCTAGCACTAAAATTAAGCGAGTTATGGCCAAAATAAAGTTGATCTCTATTTTTTTTATGAAAAAAATGTGAAAATTACCCCTTAATTACCGCCCCAATTGAAAATAATCTTTGTCACTTTATAATTCACTTTATTTATATATTTGTAATATGCTCAGGAAGTTTGGCCTGTTTAAAGTGCATATTTAAAAAAAATGAGCTTAAAGTGAAAGAGACATTTGTTGTAATTTAAAAAAAATAGCGTTTTCTTCAAAATAACTCAAAAACCCTTAATAATTCTATGCTCCTAAGATTTTTAAATTCCAATTTCAGGTTCTATTTTTCTGACGGTACAATCTAACATCCGCAAATCTTAAATTCAAGACGATAAACACAACGCTCAATGTGTATGTATTTTTTTACAAAATCGAAATCGGGATATAGTCCATTGAAAACTACGGTAAAAGGTCGGGAAACGCTGGACTTGACGAGACCACTTGTACTTTATGTATTTTATACTTTTTTTTTTATATATTTTTATTAATATATGTGAAAAATGACAAGTATAAAACTTTTTAAAAAATATCACCATTCAGTTGTATTCAAATCTAGTCTTGGTATTTTCCATGCAGAAGTAATTTCTTCATCGTCGTCAAATTCTGTTGTTATTTCGTCCCAATCAACTTCGGAATTTATCTGTAAATCGCAAAAATCACTCGTATCCCATTGAGTTTCAGTTTCCTTAATCAATATTTCTGACTCAAGCTCTAACTCCATTTCCTCTTCAAGGTCTTCGTCTTCATCAAAGTCCTGGATAGTCGACGTTTTTTCGCTATTCTCGAAGTCTCTGCCTTTACATCCTTTGCAGAAAACAGATAAGATGGTGTTTCTCGCATGTGGGGGGTGTAACACAAATTTTCCAGTCTCGACACCCCGATTTTCGAAATCAGCGACCCTAAAAACATGTAAGATGACTTAGTTTGCAAAACGTCAATTTTTTCTAAAACCCTACTCCTATTTAGGGGCGTTTTTTGCAATCTTATGGATGTTCCCACCATTGCTTCAAGTTCTAACCACCATTTTCGTAATCAGCGCCCCAAAATACATAAGGGACAAGTGGTCTCGTCAAGTCCAGCGTTTCCCGACCTTTTACCGTAGTTTTTTATGCAATAGTATTAAAATTTGATAATATGTGATGCAAAGTTTATTTGTTTTTGATATGGTAAATTCATAAAATATCTAATTTTGAAAAGGAAGTTTGTGTCAAAAAGTCAGACTCTGTGATCTTAAAAAAAAATTGGTTTAATTAAAAAGAGTTAAATTTTCTAATAATATAACACCCAAATAAAAATATATACGTTATATCCCTGAATGATACTGCACAAATTGTACTTGGTTGCTTACTGATCGAAATATAGGTAAAAGTAAAAATAAATGTGACACTTCGCACTTCACTAATTCTATTTCATTCAACATTTTGAAAAAGATCAAAAAATTGCCAAGGTCAGAAATTAATGAACGTCAATAAAATCAACATTTCAATTTGCTACGTTCAATTAATATTTAATAAACTGTGCTTCTTTGCATGCTAATGAACTGGTTCATATTTGTTTTAAATATTAATAATAATACGTCGGTATTGGACACCTATAGCATGAAAGAAAATAATTAGAGAGTGTACGATAATTTTTTTTTACGGTAATGGAGTCATAAGCAAATAGTCCAGTAAATGAAGATCGCCTTGTAATTTACAAAAATGGTCCTTATAATTTTTTTCGAAAAATCGATAGTTTTTGAGATAACGAGACCCAAAAGTCCACTCATTGCAGCTGCCGCTTTACCGCTAGAATGCCGCTATCTTCATGGCGGGAGGACGAATTGTTCCATTTCTTGAGCAGTAATGTACATTTTTTAATCATTCAAAGTTCATCGGAATGGGAAAACCCGTACTTATCATTGCCTATGAGTTTGGTTCCATTCTGATTTTTCTAGAATATTAAAAAAAGCGGTTAAAGTTTTTTTCTCACAATATTTTGCGAGTATCTCATTGATTTATTGATATTTTTTGAAAAAATGGTTTGTTATTAACATTTCTTTTTTATAATGAGACCTTACCAAGTGTTCAATGATCCCAGAAAATTTCCTTCACAATCTTTATTTCGTTTGGACAAAAAGTGTTATGCCCATTTGCATTTTTTAGTAAGAAACTTCTAGTACCAGATCTATCCAGTGTGCAATGTTATGAATTTTTCGACGACCGTTTTTGCGAAAAATATTGGTGTTGCGAAAAAATAGTAAAGACCATTTTTGTAGATGTTGAGGTGATATTTATTTTTTGTCTAAAGAAAAATTTTCTAATTCGCATATTTTGGCAGATATTCGCGAAAAACTCGTTTTTGGGACTTTGGGGTGCCATTTTCCGCGGGTTCCCACGTCGGAATCGTGGTAAACTTTTTCTCGCTCGAATGCAGCCGCGACGACCTAAGAATTGCGCCACAAATAAAAACTGTACAGATTTATTTACAGCTTTGGGTACTTTCAGGTCTTTAGTTAGGACTATTAGTATCTTTTTAACAAAACGGTCAAAAAATTAAGTTTTTTTTTTAATTTTCTAATACTTGATTTATATTGCATTAATTTTAAAAATATGTCATGAATGAATGCATGGCTTTTATACATGACACATTATGCACAAATTAATTGTTAATATCTCGTTTTACAGAAAATAAAAAATTCGTTTTTTTTTTCAATTAGATAAAATTTTATTACCCTATTTATATTTTTCAATTTCACTTAATTCTTAAGAAAATCCGTTTTACGAGTGAATTACCTTAATTAAATTGTGTAAAACATAAAGGAAGATGCCTTTACCGATTTTATTTTACTTCTATCATCACAAAGTCTCTCTATTTTTCAGCATTTTTACGTGCGTTAGTTTGTTATGGCGCCATAAAAATTCAAAGAAAACTGTCGAGATAATTAGCCTTGTTAATCTTTAACTAATGTTTATATTTGTTTTAATTTTTAAAGTTAATTTCAGTGTTTACCCGACAAGTGTTTTATGACGTGTCACGAAATGTTTTCATATTATGGTGTTAAGTTTAAAAATTCTAAATTGTAAAGTCGTTTAAGTTAAATTGTAGTAGTGTGGAAGCTGAAGGCGTAAAAAAAAAGACTTTTTAAGATCTTGAAAGTGTCACATTTTTGTACTTTCACATTTTATCTGGACGGCAATGCATTTGCCTGCCTAGGCAGGAAAATGCATGTCCGTCCTCATTTCCCTGCTCGTTTTATTTTTCCAAAATTAAAAGTTTAATGTGTCAAAGTTCTTTAACAAGAGGTTTGTTCCAACAAGCATCCAGTATCGTTTCGAAACCGTTTTTGAATTGTTTTTTCGTGCGCTCCGACGCATGCGCGGACTTAAAATAGTTTCGTGACGGTACAAAAAGTAACAAATGTTGGTTCGCTTTGCGGATCGTTTTCGGGACTGTCAAATCAAAAGTCTTTACATTTTTTGTTTTGAAAATATAACCCTACTTTTCTACTTATTATTTTTGTGATCAAAGTTAACAAATATCACTCATAATATCGTCACTCATTTTTAAAGTTAATTAACTTCAATAATGGGCTTAGGAGGTTTAAAAATTAATGCTCGAAAGATTAAACAAGCCAGAAAATAAGAAATGATAAAGCACTATGCACGTTAGTCGCTAAATAACAGTAAACATATGAAGATGAAAGATGAAACAGCTGTTAAAAATCAAAAATCCAGTGCCCAGATGCTCAATGCGCAAGTCAACCCAAACAGTTTTTAATTTGGGCCATGTATCGAAATTACCGTTCTGAAACCGTAACAAAACGATCCCAAGTAATGTTGGTACACAAACAGGATCGTCCGATAACCGTCACGTCTCTGTTGAAACGCACTTTAATCACTGCGCATGAGCGTGATCGTTCGGTGACGGTTTTTCGACGTGTTGGAACAAACCTAAGATAAACCGGGTTGCATCGTCGGGCGGGATATAAAAAATCATATGTAATTGTTTCAATGGCTTTTGGGCTGTTAGGCCGGCGTCGATTGTCTGGTTGACTGACGCGCCAAACGAGGGTTGGCATCTTCAGAAGTTGCTTCCTGGTTGACAGTATGCGAACTACTCTAGTACTGTCAGCCGAGAAACAACTTCTGAAGATGCCAACCGCTCGTGTTGGCGAAACGTCAAGTCAACCAGACAATCGACGCCAACCATTGAAACATTAGACCAGTGGCGGCTCGTGGGTTAAAAAGAATCCTAATATTTCTTTAAAAAAATAAATTAATTAATAAAAATAAATAGACAGACTAAAACATGGCTGTGTGGCACACATCCACGTATGTTTTTTATAGAGCTTAACATTAAATGTTCTGGTAAAACTCCTTTTTTACTAGACACAGATTGTTTTATTTTTAAATGAGGAATTGGCCTTTTTTATTTTCGCTTTATCAGCTAAAGATCAGCCACCAAACGGCTCTGCAATTAAACTTTGCACCGAATTCATTTTGAACACACAAAAGATTTCTAAAAAATAAAATTAAGCACTGCGCGATAACCAAAATAACAAATTATTATACTCCAATAAATCGTAAATCAGCCTGCGAGATAAACAAAGGTTTGCACTCGAACTGCAAACCTCATGCCGCTTATGAGCGCCAAATGTCAAGGTAAGCAACTCCATATTCTTACGCGTACTTATAATGAATCCAATTGGGTTTGCATATTGATTGCCACCATCGCATCGGCTTCCAGGATGCGACGCGACGCGCGATTGAATTAATGGTATTTTAGCGAAAGCAATAATTTTTTTAAATAATTTGTCTGTTATTTCCAGATAATATAAATACAGATTTTTGAATAAACTTTAAAGAAATGTGTAATAGGTAATGATTAAAATATATAGGTATTTTTTAAATTTTATTTTAAACCTTTTTTGGGAGTTGCGCAAACCTGCAAACCTAAGGAAGAGCCGTCACTGCATTAGACAATGGCCGCGAAAGCCTTTCACAGTTTATTTGTCGCCTGTATGGGAAGGAGATATCAGCGTTGCACCGACAACTGGAACAATTAAGGAAGAAGAAAGCACAGTTGTTAGCTTTATTGGCTTTTCTGTCTCGATGTAGAGAACAGGATGTCATACCTAAGTTCTTGAAAGCGAAACAGGTAATAAGATTTGTCCAAGCCCGAAGGATTTATAATCGAATGGAAAAAGTTCTGCTCAGAGGGAGAATACAAACCACCATAAGAAATTTTGCAGAAGTCGACACGAAACTATTGGGAATCTTTTATCAGCTAATCAACAGACTCCACCGAACAGACTGGGATCAAAATTAATGCAATATCATTAAGAAGCATGGAAAATGAAATGCAAAGAAGCACTGACCGCCAAAAAAGTAAATTTGAAAGATTAACGAAAAACACTGGACCAAAGCAAACGCTAGACACTTAAAGAACAGTTAATAATATAAGCAATCGGAATTTATTTCTGTACTTGCAAAGGGCGGAAACTTTGCCATAACTTCAAAAGATGTGCCAAAGGAAGACATTATCGCAAATCTTAAATCCGCACTAAGATCTCTGCCAAAAGAAACAGCTCAGGAACTACGCACTGAATCGGCAAGAATGTTACAAAAGGCCAAACCACCCAAGAGTATCCTGAAGCATAAGGAGTTAAGAGCTATTCGAGATCTAAACAAAGATGATAGTGTCCTAATTTTGACAGCAGGCGTGGAAAATGCCACTGTCGTAATAAACACCGCAGATTACAAGGCAAAGATAAATGATTTACTGGATCCAAACACTTATAAGGAATTACGCAATGATCCAACACAACGGGTAATAAGAACAACAAAGACCTTAGTTCGGCAGTAAACTCTAGAAGAACAGACAAAGAAAATAGTTTGTAAAAGTAAGGCTGCAATACCAAGGCTCTATGGATTCCCAAAAATCACCAAGCCAACATTTCGCTACGTCCCATTGTAAGCGCTATCGGTTTACCGGCATGATCTAGCTCAGGGGTCTCCAAAATACGGCCCGAGGGCCACATCCGGCCCGCGGACAGATTTTGTCCGGCCCGCGGAGAGCTAGCATACTTGAAAACTCCTTTTAGAGAACAAATAATTTTTATAGCAAATTAAATTTAGTTTACTGAAGTATTCTAATTTTATGTTGAATAATTATTAATATAACATCTACATTGATATGGTCATAGGGGTAACTCGCTAACTCATAACATTCTTGTAGGCTTATTGTTATTGTTTTTGTGATAAGTTGGATAAAGAAACACAGAATTGTAATGAGTAAAGACATGTATAATATGCAGAAAATTTAACTTCAGTATATAATAACTAACAAATTATTGAAATGAATCCAACTAACATTTTATACATTTCAAATAATCACATAACTTATAACAAACATAATGACATATGAAATACTAATGAGATTTATGTAATTGAGATTTTCCACTGACAATAGTTTTTAGTTGTGGACTAATTTTACTTGTACCAATTATTAAAAGAGATTTAAGATGCTCATCAGTTAATTTCGATCTGTAAACATTTTTTTGCGTACATCATTTTGGAGAAGGTTTTCTCACACAAATAAGTAGTACCAAAACAGAAAACAGACCACGAGCAAATTTATGCAAATTATCAAATTGTGTCAGTGGAAGACTCTTATAAAATTCCAACAAAGATGAGTTTTGATATTTGTTCTTAATTATATCACTGCATTGTAGATCAATCATTTCCATTTGAAGTTCCGGGGCTAGGGTTTCAATGTCAGTATCAAAAGGATTCTGAAAAATCTTAATTTGATTCGCAATGGCATTAAAGTCCGAGAAACGAGTATCAAAATTTATCTTCAAAGCATTCAAAGTTTCGATTGCAAAATCGATAGGAAACTCAGTCTCAGTAGTGTGGCTGAATATTTCACATGTTTTAAAATGTGAAAAACATTTACTTCGTAGTTGTGATTGAAAAAGTCTCAATTTCTTCCGGAATGATTTGATATTAGTGTATAAATCAGGAAGATGCTGGTTTTCTCCTTGCAATCCCAAATTCCGTTCGTTCACATGTTTTGTCAAATCAACATAGAATGCTAACTTCCACAGCCATGCGTGGTTTTGTAATTCAGTAAGAGGGCGATGCTTTTCATTCAAAAAAAAAATTCGATCACTGCTCGAAGTTCAAAAATGCGCTGAAGGACTTTCCCACAACTAAGCCAGCGTACGGCAGTATGATAAGGTAAGTCAGTTTCTCCAATCTCTTCAATAAATTGTCGGAATTGTCGGTGATTCAGCCCAAAAGATGTGATAAATTTAACAGATATGACTGGTTTCAGAACGTCAGACATATCCAAACATTTTCCGCACAAAGACTGTTGATGAATGATACAATGTAAGACTAATGGTTTTGAACCACCGTCATTTTCTACAGCCTTTGACACAAGAGCGACCACTCCTTTATCTTTCCCACTCATGTTTTTGCCTCCATCAGTTGTAATACATTTCAAGTTTTACTTCGAAGGTTCTTTTGATTAATGGCCATTTCAACTCCTTTAAAAATATCTGTACCAGTAGTTGCCATGAAAACTATACATATCAAGAAATTCTTCGTGCACTTCATAGCTTTTATCTACTCCTCGAATATAAATCAACACCTGAGCAGTATCTGACACATCCGTTGACTCATCCAAGGCCAAAGAAAACCACTCAAAATGTCCATTTTTGTCGAACAGTTGAGAGGATATATTTTCAGCGATGTTTTCTACCCTTCGAGCCACTGTGTTTGCTGACATACTGACAGTTTTTAATAAATTTACCTTTTTAGCGCACATTTCTTCGGCTACTGCAATTATGCATTCTTTGATCATTTCTCCATCGGTGAATGGTTTTCCACGATTTGCAATTTCAAGAGCCACACGAAAGCTGGCACGAGTTGCAGCCTCTTGTTCAGTTTTGAGTTTTGTAAATGAATATTGCTGCGATTTCAATCCGCGCTGCATAGCTTCGAATTTTTCTGTCCGCAAACTTCCTGTATATTTTGAGTAATTTTGAAAATGTTTTGTTTCATAATGACGTTTAATGTTATTTTCTTTGAGAACGGCTATGCTTTCATTGCAAATCAAACATAGCGCTTTGTTACAAAATACTGAATGTTCCACTGATCTTTAAATTTTCTGCATTCACTATCAATTTTTCGCTTCTTTTCCATACTACTAATTCACACACAAAAGCAACAATTTAAATCAAAATACTGTTATAAAGATGTCTTAAACTTAAACACGCACAAACACGTTTTAAGGAGGTATGCAATATTTTATTTAACAACAGTGTCTTAGGAACTGACTTATGGTTGCGTCACTAGCCTTCTTATATATTCCAATTACTGCCATCTAGAAGTGAGTGGAAGACACCAGAACTTTCTCGAACTAACGAGATTATTCTGTACGTGCTATTAGCGCCATCTGTTAGCGATAGAAGGTACTACCTATTTCCGCTTGTGTCCACCAGATGTCGTGTCACGTTACTCCTCATGGCTCGTACTCTACGACTAATCTAGAAATTACAGATAATGACAGGAAAATTAATAATATGCAGTGTTGCCGTTTTGCGGACTTTAGTCCGATTTTCAGCCTTTTTTAAACGTTGTGTACTTTTTCGGACTTTTTTTTTCATCAGTGGACTATTTCACTTCTTACCACCGGCAACAATGATAATATGGTTTTGGCCCTCGGAACTTACTGGAGTAATCAGTATGGCCCTAAGGCTGGAAAGTTTGGAGACCCCTGATCTAGCTAAACACCTATCATCACTTCTGCAACCACACATCGGACTTATTGATTCCTTTGTCAAGGATTCGACCCATTTTATTTCTAAAATTAAAGACTTAGTTCCTGAAGAGAATGATATATTAGTATGTTTCGACGTGGTATCCCTCTTTACAAGAGTGCCCTTAAAGTGCCCTCCAACTTGTTCAAACATTGCTTGACAACCACCTTTTTTCATGGGACAACAATATTTATGAACAGACGGAAGGAGTAGCAATGGGAAGCCCTCTCAGCCCGGTAATAGCAAATTTCTTCATGGAAAAGTTTGAACAACTGGCTTTAGGCAGTGCCCAATTCAAAAGTTTGGTATAGATATATGGATGACACCTTCGCAATACGGAGTCATAGACAAAATAAACTTCAAGAATTTCTGACACACATTAACAGCACCCATGAAAATATACAGTTTACGATGGAAATCGAGGACAACAAGCTAGCGTTCCTTGATGACTCCATTAAAAATTACATGGAATTTCCTATATCCCATAATTTAAAAACAAAAATGGTAAAAGTGGAACCGAAAAACAATCTTAATAACTTTTTTTTCGCCCCTTCAGCTCCCGGACTATTATGGTGTAAAGTTTAAAAATTCTATATTGTTAGGTCGTTAAAATTAAATTATAGCATGTGCCTGTCGTGTAGTGCTGTGGATTCGATCATAATAGTTATTTTTCCCGGTAATAAATGTTATTTATAAAGTATAAGGGACATTTTAGTTTAACAGTTCTGCGAACGCGATTGTTTGCGTGCCGTTGCAGTAATTGGATTTGCAGGAATTCTTGTTCTTGTATTTGCATATTATGTTTACAGGGTGTTGTAATGTTTAGTGTAAACAATGTCTTAGAATTAGTATTCGGTGTTCATTTATATACTTTAAGTCCAAAATTTCTGTCAATGACGCATCGCTCGCTTTTAGAGTGCCCCGGGTTGTGTGGGGTCAGGGGAATCAATTCCAGTGGCGTAGAAAATAAATGATAAAATTTCGTCAAAACATGAAAATATTTTTTAAAAGCAAAAGTTATTTTCTCACATTTTCATCAACCCTTTAAATTAGTAACAAGCCTATATTATTTTGGTATTATTCGGATGAAAATGAAAAATGTATTTTTTTTGCTTAATTTTGCACACCTCTATTTTGAGGTCATAGAACACAAGTTTGAGTTTTTTTGGCGATTTTTCAACGTTTTTTTTTTTTAAATATTTTTTACTTTAATTTTACCTCCTCTGATTTTATTTTGCTACATGAAAAAAATAATAAAATTTTAGTCTTAACATAAATTAAAAAAGATGTAAAAGCAGAACGATTGACAATCCAAGTTACACCGACTTGCCAATTCACCACCGATCTTGCAATTTCAATATTAAATACGATATTCACACGCATTGCTTCATCAAAAATATCCACTATATAAGGAACACGAAAGCTCGGGGATTTCCATATCGAGAATATTTTTGATCAAACATTGCGGGTCGAGCGAAGCAAGGTTCGCATACCTTATAAAAATGTCATAAAGAAAACTATTACAACCTGGTAACAGGTCAACATTTTTAGAATTTCGAGTTGAATTCGGACGTAAACGTTTTACCTACTTTTTATTGAAAATTAAGGTTTTTTCCTTACTTTTTAAGTGTTTTTTTTAATATTAACATAGTATGAGTTTTTTAAATATGTTTTCGTGCAAATGACAGAAATTAAAGGAATATGTCGTAAAATGGAATTAAACAATTCAATTATTTTTTTTAAAATACTTTAAGAGGCAGCCAAAAAACAGCTTCTGATTCATGTTTAACAATCGAAAAGTAAAAACTGCAAAAAAATCGCATTTTCCAGTATCCGAATAATTACTAATATTGATTTTTTTGCCTTTTAAAACTCTGAATACCGTACGCGAAAAAACTTTTGTTAAAGTTGCACATATCTCTGCAGCATTCAACGTGGTTAGTTCTGAATTTCGTTCCCGAATCCCATGGTAAACATTTTTAACCGTTATTCGTTCTTTTAACGTTAACTGAGTTTTTTTTTGTAGGTGGATAACTAGTTAAAGGTTGGTTAATATTCATAATTTACAGAATTAAAAGCACTTAACAACTCTAAATCTTTATATACAATTATATACACTAAATAAGATAAACTATTATAAAATTGGCACAAAACAATATCTATATACTACAATTATTAGAAATTTATAATGTTTAGAAAATACCCTGTATAGCAGTTAAAATTTAAACTTACAAAATCTGTCCATAATTAATAATAACTAAATAAAATAATCGAACAGCACGAAAACCCTGTCGATACGCTTATTTTCAAGTCTCTTCAAGTTGTAAACTAAGGAATGTGTGTTGCCACTTTATTGTCTTCGATAACAATGATTTCAATACATATTGGCGTGGCTATTTAAGTGCGATCGCTGGCTGGTGATATATTCTTGCGAATTGTGAAACGTAGCGATAAAACTTTTGGCCGGTTCACTGTTATTTGAGCGGAAAAGTATATCTAGGCTTAAAATCATTTACTAGTGTTAGATTTTTATTCAGCCGCTTCGTCGGTTGGGTGGCCGGTATTAAATGAGTCACTGACAGAAATTTTGGACTTTAGGTATAGGTTTGTATTTTATTTACCACTGACATCGCAGTTGCATCCCCATGATCCTATGAAAAGGTCATTTTTGTAATTAATGTTAACAGATATCTGATTGCGCCATGACTTTTGGAATAACCTGTAGATTACTAAAATCAAAAATCCAACCAATTTTTTAGGTAATTTTTTTAAACAACAATTATTAAAAAAGGGGGTCTTTTTTTAGTTTTTTTTTAATAAAACAAAAAGTACTGGCTATATCACTTTACTTATAAAAAATCGTTTGTAGAGAATTCAAAAACCTATGAAATGGTTTTTGAAAAATCCCTTCCACCATTTTTCACCGACAAAAGCCGGAAAAACGCTTAAAATAGACCTTTTTTAAAATAATTCGTATCTCCGTTAATTTTCAATATTAAGGGCTGATTTTTTGGGAAATGATAGTCAATAACACATACTTTGAGCTGCCGAAAGATGAAAATTTTAGCATTAATAATTTTTATTTAATCGCTCTATAAAAAAATTAGGCCCTTAACTTGCAAGTGTCGTGAATATTAGACAAATGCATGGTCCGATTTGAATTTTTAAAACGACTTTTTAAAGTTGGGATTAAAAACTACAAATTGTTTATCTCACATTTTCATATAAGTTTGGAGAACATTGTTAAAAATGCTTGTAAACCTAGCGCGTCGAGCGAAAATTCGCGACGAGACCAAGGAAGTTTAAAGGTGTATGGAAGCCCAATACTGTAGAACAAAATTGTCCAGGCGTGCAGGGCAACGGAATCGGGGATTGGCCTCTGGAGTTTGCGCAATGAATAGTAGTCAGGCCGGACTTCCATAATTCTTTGTTACTATCTATAAAATTGACATCATCAAATGTCAAATTCAAGCCTTCACTGTTTTTTTTTATTTTTGCACAAAATTGTTGGTTATTAAACGATACTACCAATAGAATATTTAAAATTATTGGTGTATTATTGGATTTTATATCATCTGATATAATATGAAAAGAATAGATGGCGCCACTTACAGCATTCTATTTAAATGGTCGATATTTTTGGGAGTTTCGTATTTTTACCAAAAATCATTGTAAATAAATAAAAACACGATTTTTTAAAAATAATTTCAAACATTGTATGATAGTTTCATGTTTATCACAATTTTGTGATAAAAGAAGGGCAAGATAGTGTAAAATGAGTTTAATCTAATCCTAAGATTGTGGTTGTACATTAAAAAGTGAAAATTTTTATAACTGTTTTGGCATATACTTTTCACAATAACAAACATTCATGAGACAGAATAACAGTGGTTAAAAAATTTAGTAACCTTTGGTACATGGTATCCATTGTAAAGTAACTAAATATTATTGTCCAGTATGTCGAGCTAAAAAGTTGATAATGTAAGTTTAAGAAACCAAAAATCTAATTTCCTTTTATACAAAATACAGAAAAAGCAAAAACGAACTTAAACATAAAATTTGCCTGGTCTCCCAGTAATTAATAATTTTGATCCTTCAAAAGAGTGTACTAAATTATTAAATGAAATAAAAGTACCTAAATGTAAACCTTATTTCTTTTTAATAATCCACAGAAATACACAAACATTGTGGAAATCATCAAAAATATAGTTAAGATTGCCTTACTTTTCTCACTGCTATTTCCTATGAAATTTTCATTTTTTATAATTGATAATTGATATATTATTATGTATTCGGTTATCTAACATTACGTCTCATAAGAAGCACCTAATTTAAATATAAGAAATACTTACCTAAAGTAAAAAATGCCGGGTATGTTACCCTTAGATTTGCAAGATAAAACCATACAACCTCTAGTCATTTTGTTACGATATTATAAGTAACAAACAATAAACACAAAATTATAGTCACAATTTAATAAACACTAATCACTAAAATAAGGTTTATATCAATCCAAAAAACTTCTGCAACCAAAATATAATCACATAAAGCAAAACAATCGAAACTAATAGGCTCTCCTAAAGTATAATGGTTGTCTAACTCACACTGATTTATCAGTGTGTAAGTAGGCAAACACATTAAATTATTTCGTGGAATTTTGTTATTGCGCAAAATCGGCGGGGCCAACTCTGACAGTTATTTTCATACAGGGCTGGATATTTTTTGATCGAATGGGCCATAGCATTGGGCTTCCATACACCTTTAAACTTCCTTGGACGAGACGTACTGAGTCGACCGTGAAGAGGGCACCCAGCAGCGAAGGACGAGAAACGAGAGATGGGTTGCGTATCGCGAATTTCCGCTCGACCCGCTAGGTTCACAAGCATTTTACGAATCTTCTCCAAACTTATATGAGAACGTGAAATTTACAATTTGTAGTCTCAACTTTAAAAAGCCGTTTTAAAAATTCAAATCGGACCATTTGCCTAATATTCACGACATTTGCAAGATAAGGGCCTAATTTGCTTATAGTGCGGTTGAATAAAAACTATTAATGCAACAATTTTCGTTTTTTGGCAGCTCAAAGTATATATTATTGACTATCATTTCCCCAAAAATCAGCCCTTAATATTGAAAATTACCGGAGATACACAAATTTTTGAAAAAAGGTGTGTTTTAAGCGTTTTTCGGGCTTTTCTCGGTAAAAAATGGTCGTTTTGGGATTTTTCAAAAACCATTTTGTAGGTTTTTGAATTTTTTACAAACGGTCTTTTATAAGTAAAGTAAAATATGTAGCTAGTACTTTTTGTTATATTAAAAAAAAACGAAAAACAGGCCCTTTTTTTAATAATTATGATATTAAAAAAAGAAAGGATACGCTTAATCTGTTTGACTTTTAAATTAATATCGGAAATTTTATGAGGGACAGAGGCACCTGTTGAAGGATGAAGATTAACGCTAGAATTATGCTTTGATTTACACCTTTTCAATTACTTGACAATATCTTTGTTTATGCAGTGTGACCAATGACTGCCGATCAGCCCTTTTTTTTGATGGATGACAGTTAAGTCAACCTGTCTAGAAAACTTTTATGTGAATGTATTTGTTTTTCATTTTTGTCGTGGTTTTTAAGTGTTTATTTTTCTAATATAAAACATCCACCACAAACATATTTTTAGACAAAACAAAATTTCGCAAATGGCTAACCTTAGAATTACTCATATTGGTAACCTAGGAAAAAAAGGAAAACATCACTAAAATTTCTACAAAGTTCAAATTTATTTTCAATAAAATGAAGTACAAAATTGTGGCAACGATAAGGCATTTACACGTCAAAATAAATTGAAAATAAATTGTAGAATTTATTGTAAATAAATTCGGTACGTCTAAAACAGGCTGTATTTATTACACGGGCGCTTATGGGAGAGAAATTGACACGAAATAAGTTAAAAAGATTCATTCTTTTTATCATTAATTGGTACTCCATATCATTTTCTCTAAGTGGCTCGTTAAAGTTCGGTAACAGAAGTATAGTATATTATTATTTAATATGAAAACATAGGTTGCTTTGTGGAAAAATGCACAATCTATGAAATTCAAATTTATTCCATAATTTTACACATTTTATATTTTAAATTTCGGACAATTTAGGGAAAAAATTATTTTTTTCTATCCCAGCTGAATTTCCCGTATGTGCCCATGAAAAGATTTAGATAGTAGCAGATTTTTTTTTTTTATTTAAACCTTAAGTTGTTTTTTTTTTTAACGTTTTGTTACTTGATAGCTTCTTTTTTATGAAGGTATTGATTTAGCTTAATGTTTACACTTAGTCTTAGTACCCAACCTTTTTCTAGTGATGAGAAAGAAAGACCACCAAGACCGGGCTAGGATCTTTTTGCGAAGAGTTTGTGGTCTTGTTTTTTTTTGGGAGTGATAATTTAAATTAAGAAAACTTAAATAAAAAAATATTTTTTTAATAAAAAAAAATTTTTTTATTAAAATATATATATATATATATATATATATATATATATATATATATATATATATATATATATATATATATATATATAAATAAATAAATAAAGATAGACTATATTTTTTTTTTTAAAATTTTAAAATATACCAATTTTAACCTTATTTGTATTTGATTAAAAAGGATATTTTAAATGTAGGGGTTTATTTATTTATAGCGCTTCATTTTAGTGATAGGAAATATTTAAATTTTCTTTGAAGAAGCATATAAAATTACAATACTGAGTACTCTGAGGGCAGAATTTTTTTTTTAATTTCAACCAGATGTGAAATTTCTATGAAAATGATTCTGATATGTAAGCATTGGTTTCTAATTAAAAAAAAGGTATTTAGGAAGCTTTTCAGTTCAAATAAACTTTCTATGTTCAAATTAGTCAAACATTTGCCGTACCAAGTTTGTACAAATACTTTATAAACATTCTGCATATACAAGGTGGCTCGATAGTGCGACAAAGATCGATAAATCCGAAACCGTACATAATGGTAAAAAACTGAATTTACAAGAATTATAAAAAAAAAGGGCGTAAAATGTAAAATTATTTTCTTTTTCAGAATTTTCCAAAAAATTTACTACCACTCAAGAAAACTTCCTTATTTTTAGCTTTTAACCTAAAATAGAAAAATTATAGCAAAATTCATTTGAAAAAATCGCTTCCCTGTATATTAATGCTGAAAATTTTAAACTGTCATATAGGTACAATGTCGACGTAGATGGTTTTTATATATCATTTTCGGTTTTGACAAAAATGACGTCACCATTATACTTTTGGCATTGTTTTGACTTTTCCGTCTAAACCGGAAGTAAAATTTAAAATCCATTTATATTAAAGTATTCCTATATAAAATGACAAATATATTTTTTATTAAACCATCACTTTTACATTTATATCTTAGTTTAAAGGAGCAACTAATGATGCCACTTTACAGTGTGGCACAAAAATAATGTTTTCCTGAATTTTGAAATTTTTGATCCAGTAAGTGGCATCACTAGATACCTAATTAAAAACATTAAGAATAGGTAAGTAATTTTCAGCTTCTATAACTTTTGAAATTTTTAATTTTCTCTGTCGTAAACGGTTTTGAGATACCGAGCTTTGTCGAACCATTGAGTCACAATCTTATTATTTTTAAAACATGTTACTGAATCTACTAGTTATCGGTTTTAGATAATTTTTTTAAAAAAACGAAGTAATCGATTTAATAATTATTTTATTAAAAAAAACCTCTTACTCATAAAATAATCGCCTTTTTAGGCAGTCCTCGACACATTTTTTGTCATGTCTGTATGAAATACCTATGTATGTTGAATATAAAAATTGAATATTATAATTTAAAAAAAAGTGACAAAAGTGCAAGAGTCTTGCAGGTCGGTCTTGGTCTTGCGTAGTCTTGCACCCCTCGGTCTTGGTCTTGGTCTTGGTCTTGCATACCCCGGTCTTGGTCTTGCAAGCAAGAAGGCGGTCTTGGTCTTGGTCTCGGTCTTGGTCTTGCTGCAAGACCAAGACCAAGACCGCAAGACCAAGACCGGTCTCGCTCATAACTACTGTGTTCACACATCGTCGTTTGTGGTTGGGCCCAGTAGCATCTTTTGGAACATGCGCTAAAGTTGCCGGTTATCGGCAACTCTTGTTGCCACCGTATGGACCGGGATCCGAAGCTAAGATGAACACAAGGCTTAACTCAAGGTGTCTCCAACGGTGCCTCTGAGATACAGGGCGACCTCTCAGAGTATCTAGCCTTACTGCGGTAAT
The DNA here is from genome assembly GCA_019359885.1 of Listronotus oregonensis. Taxonomy (NCBI): domain Eukaryota; kingdom Metazoa; phylum Arthropoda; class Insecta; order Coleoptera; family Curculionidae; genus Listronotus; species Listronotus oregonensis. The sequence continues at coordinate 30,068 of JAHBCN010003644.1, read as the reverse complement.
GCGGGGCTCTGCCGTGGTGGACTATTACTTCCTAGCTTCCAAACAGAAAGGGGCAGAACCGCTTTCATGGGAAAAAAGTGACAAGGTGGCTTGAACGAAACAGATAAATCCGTTTCGAGAGGTGCCACTCAAGGTCACAAGCAACAAAGGTGCGCCGACCGAAACGGTGAATCCGTTTCGTAAGTCGAGGTGCCCCCGAAATCACCGGCGCCTGTTTTACGGGGGAAAGGGGTAATCCATCCCGAACAAACAGGTGCTTAGGAAGGGTTCCTTAATCCAATTCATCTGGTTCCTGTAACAAGGACCTGGTAGCTACCCACGTCACTAGACCAGAGGAGGGCATGATGGATCTAATCGTCTGCTCGTCATACTCTCCAGGACCCGGGGCAATCAGCACATTTGCCGTGTCCGTAGTGACACGAGTAAGAGGAGATGTAAGAACTCTCTCCCAATCTGGTATCGGATTCATTAGAAGTCCGATCCTATTGGGAGAAATATAAAAAGGTGTGAGCCACAATAGACCGAGCGGTCGCAGTGGAGGGCGTAAAAAGTCCACTTACTTTAAATCTACCTAGTCTTACGTAAAAAATAAAGGTGATGCAATACTTTTTTGGCGCAATGTTGTTATAGGGCTTCAAGTAGTTTTTAAAAATTTTATTAAGAAATGTAAGATTTGGTAGGAAAATATACAAGCAAATTATTAGTACATTTTAAAGGAAAATCCAAAAAGCTGTTCAGATTATTTTCTAAAATAGAAACTTAGTTAAAAAATCGTAAAATATTTTAAAGAAATGTGAGGAAATTTTGAAGATGAATAAAAACGCAAAAAATTATAAATGCTTTATTTTAAAGTGCAATGTCCAAATATATTTAAAAATATGTATACAAATTTTCAATTAAAATACATTTAAAATGCTAATGGGGTTTAAGACAAAAACGATTTTTTTGTTTCCCCAAAGTTGTTCTTTTCTACAAAATGCATAAAAATTGGATTCATTTTATAATCTTCAAACCACAGACCACAAACACCAAACTTTAATAATTTAATTTATTTATTTAAAGATGAACTTAATAACACAACACACTCTAGGTAATTACATGTAATTAAAATAATTAATATATGACTTTAGGATGGATCACTTTAAAAGTTTAAAATGAAATGAAAAAATAAGTAAATCAATGACAGAGATAAACTTATGTACATTTTCATGGGATAGAAAGAGAACAAATCGTAACAAGATCCTCCCTGGTCTTTCTATTTCTATACTCCGAACTAGCCATTCGGAAATCCGATTATAGCCGAGAAAACTTACGGAGTAGGGTTTAAAGAGATTTTCTATCATAGACAGGAGATTTCTTCTCTATGGTGTTACGGAGTGCGCCTGCTGGGCCCTGTGCTCTATACCATAAAACTTTAAAAGAAAATGTTTTGTTGTTAAAGTTAAATATAAAAATCCTTGATTTTAAACGTACTTATAATGATAATTGTATTTTGTAACATTAATAAACACAATACAAATTCTTAACAAACTGCATTTTTATACATTTTTTAATGGATGTTTATCTCAAACCAATAAATTGCGACAATAACAATAATAATAATAACGATTGCGTCATTAGTATGCACTTTAGAAGCCTGTTTACGATTGAGTTTTTAAACGTATTCACCTGCGCGTCCGGCCGGCAATTATTGCTTGCCATTAAAAAATTTTTTTTTGGTGTGCATTTTTTTACAGTTACAGTGAGGTAACCGTTAAGGCCAGTGGCGGATCTAAGATTTTCAAAATTGTTTATCTATAACACATGGGAGTCGGATGTCTTATAGATAGGACACACACCGAATATACCGGGTGGTGCGTCGCGAATCTTGAATTATTATTATTATTTAATTTTGAAATATGTAATTGTAAAAATTACTAAATTTTTGGTTCAGGTAAAACCAAACAGACACCAGCCACCAGCAAACAATTTGTTATAAGGCTTTGTCAAATCTGACGTTCAGCCGAATACAAGGAAATAGCGTTTTGTAGCTGGTTTAGATTCTCAAATTTTACACTTTTATAAATGACACTTTTTAAGTAACCCCACAGAAAGAAGTCATTCGGTGAAAGATCACGTGACCTGGCTGGCCAAAGTATCCGGTATCGTGGACCAATAATATTGCCGTTAAAAGCATTTTCCAGGTATTCTCTAATCATACGGGCATTATGGGCGGGACAACCATCCATTTGGTACCAGATCATTAGATCTTCCCGAACAACTTCTTCCAAGGCGGGTCCAATTTGATTTTGAAATAAGTCCAAATAGGTTTCTGCTGTTAGGTTATAGTCCATAAAAAAGGGTCCAATGATATGGTGTCCGATAATTCCCACAAATACATTTGTTTTTTCGGGATATTGTGTCCGAATATGAACAAAGCGATGTTCATTTTCTTGGCTCTAATACCGGCAATTATGAACATTTGGTTCATTGTTGAGGGTGAATGAACATTAATCGGTGAAACACATATTTCTTAAAAAATTCCTATCGTTATTTGATCTTTTCATCATTTCAAAACAAAATGCCATTCTTCGCTCTTCATCTCCTTCCTGCAGCTCCTGATGTTTTTTGAATTTATACGAATAATATTTGTGTTTTTTCAAAGTGCGCAATACCGTTGAATGATGTTTATTTACCTCTTGCTCAAGAACTCTCTTACTAACAATTTTGTTTTCCTCCACACTCAGTAGAATATTAAGATCTCTGTTCTCTCTTTCTTTGGCTCTATTTTTGATATCCTGAGATTTACAATTATTTATTACGTTACCTTTGGACTTGAACTTATTGACAATACGTTTAATAGTTGAAATGGGCGGAATGGGCTTGGTGGATACTTTTTTGTCGATTGAATAATTTATATATTTTTTTTAAATACCGACTGTCACTGATGTATTGACACTTTTCCTTATGTCTGGGACAATATTCATTTTACTGGTGTCTGTTTGGTTTTACTTGAACCAAAAATTTGGTTATTTTGCAATTACATTTAATTGAATAATTCAAGATTCGCTTATTAAATTTTTTTGAAACTTGGCACGAAGGCTCGTCAGATTCGTCGCTTCAAAAAGTTATTTTACATTTTTTTTTGTGTAAAATGTACAGCAGAAAAAAATCAAAGAGTTACATTCTCGCTGTGGGCATCAGGATAAATTGCTATTTTATTAATAATTTATACATTTTCTTAGTCTTAATATCTTAAAAATAATTAAATTAAGTATCTAAGTTGAAAATTTGTTTTAAAATTGTTCTGTTGTAATTTATTTATTTGATTAATTTTGTCAATTATATATAATCATAATGTGACTACGGTACTGACAGCTGATAAAAATAAATTCATAGCCGATTTTGCGCCCCCAGGTAGCTCCCTTAGCGGGCGCCCATCTCGCCACCGCCTAAATTCGGCCCTGATTTAAGATGCCTCTAATTTCAAGCAAAATGCCGATATTTTTGCGAATTTTGGGATTTACATTATAATTTATTTAAAGTTGCGACAAAGAAATGTAAGCTAGGTGGTTCCAAAAAAATTAACTTTTTATTACATATTCTAAAATAAAAATTTTCTTTACCGAAGTGTTCCCCTTAAACCCAATAGTATCTGGTTTATATTTGGTATGGGTCCCATGTCTTATTTTTAAGAAAAGATAAAAATAATTTAAAATTTCTAGCTCCGCCACTGGTAAAGGCTGCCGTTTGGAAACATTAATTAGTTTACTGTAAATTAGTAGTCCTGTGAAATAATACCGATCGTTTAGTTAGTAATCAATGAAGAGCCTAATATATCGGTACCTGCTGGGTTCTTTTTTAAAAACGCGAGTGTTACAAATGCGTTTCTGCGTTTTTTAGAGAAAAATAGTTTCTTGAAGACATAAAGTGATCATATTTCATCTCTGCAAACTTAACAATGTTTTTTATTAACACTTCACTTGGGTAAGTGCTGGCATGTATGGTTCTGATTGGATACTATATATCGAGAAATTAATAATAAAGCTGTGTCTTTTAAAAATTACTCTAATATAAATTTTCTTAAAAAGTCATATTCATACTTCAAACCAGGCGGCATTTAAGGGATATTAAAATAAATAAATAAATAAATAAACTAGTATTTATTGGCAAAAAAATACATTTGCTCAAAAGGCGAAGATTAGCTTAAAGCTACTGTAACTCTTAACCTCTACATTAAATTTAAAAAAAAAAACAAAGAAAAATATTTATATAATCGGAAAACATCCGTTGTCATTAGTGAGATAGTGAGAATGTTATAGGCAATAATTACATCAGAGCTGCAATAATGATTGCGATTCCAATTATTTATATATATATATATATATATATATATATATATATATATATATATATATATATATATATATATATATATATATATATATATATATATATATATATATATATATATATATATATATATATATATATATATTTTAAACGAGTCCCTATTTTTATTTGAGATTTACATTCTCCTTAAAATTCTAAACATTTTATGTAGCATACCCTATGTCTAACTTTAATGGTAACCATTAACTAAAACTATAAACCTTATTATTACTCTCATGCTATATCGCTATGTTTATTCATTTTATCAGTTAGTCATGAAGTTTGACATATCCGTCAACTGACTTTCTTTCACACTGAAATTAGTTTTAATTATAATTAAAAAGGGCTCAAATGAAATATAGGCGTGTGTATTGTAACTAATTTAGTTAGTAACTAAATTTGAACTATATGTATTTATTTGACAGATATGTCAAACTTCATGGCTAATTGATGAAATCAACAAACGTAGCGATATCGCGTGATAATGATAAAACTTACGATGTTTTGCATTTTGTGATGTAACTATTAAAATCAGGCATAGGGTATGCTTCATCAAAAAAGTTTAGAATTTCAAGGGGAATACAAATATCAGCTGAACACTATGGGGACTCATTTGAAATAAGATAGTAGGACCACGTCCAGACTTTCTAAAACAGCCTGTAGAAGTATAAGTTTAAAAAAAAATATTTTTAAACATTAAACATTTTTTTCAAACGTCAAAAGAAAAGTTAATGGTTGGTTACATTTATAACCGGGCACCCTGTACGTGTTTCCATGGACAAATAGTTTTTCGCGAACATACATAACATTCATCTACGCAAACTTAATAATGTTTTTTATTAACACTCCACTTGGATAAGTGGCAATAACACTGACATGTATGGTATCCGATTCAATACAAATCAAATAATAACAAAATGTATGCGACGCCATGCCTGGTCGTGGGTGTTGAATAAATATTTGTATACGGCTTGAATGGCTGATTTTGTCGCAAAAAACTATCAACCCATTTGGGGGATTAGTTGCCATAAGCGTACAAGACTATTTGAAAATAGAGTCTTATTAATAATTACTTATCCTAAAGAACCTTCAGTTTTAAAATTGCATAAAGGGTTAAAATTAAAACGAAATAATAGCCTTGTTTACACGAGATAGACTTGATTTTTAGTTCAAGGCCTAAATGACGTCACGCGTACTTTTTTGCTGGTGTAAACACGTGTGTTAGCCCAATAACTAAAGACCTGAAAGTATCCAAAGCTGTAAATAAATCTGTACCGGGTGTTCCCCTAAGAGAGGTAGTCGGCTATATCTCAGAAACTACTAATGGTATAACTATCGGGAAAAATTTTTTTAGATAAAAGTGACCAAGAGAAATTGCTAGAAATTATTTTCAAGTCTGTGGGATGGCCGCTAGGCGGCGTAAGGGTAACAACAAATTATAAAAAAATACATTTTCAAAAATATCAAATAAAGTGTATCAATAAGTAGTACTATTTTATTCTTTAATGTTTTCAAACCCAAGAAGCTTCAAGTGTAATTTTTGTCAGTTCTAAATTAAAGTGGTGGGGAAGGTTAAAGTTTAATTTAGAAAAGTGCTAATAACTCGGTTTGCTTAAACCGAATTTAGTAAACTTGGTCTCGTTTAAAAAGTGCATTTTAAGCATTATTTTCAGGTGTATAAACTATTGCTACAGTCATCTCACAAACGCAGCTAGAGGGCGTCAAGGTAAAAAATAACTTATTTTACGAAATTTTTGAATATTTTAAATACAATGATATATACCCTTTACATATTTAAATTAAGAAAAAAATCCCAACAAAACGGCAAAAACCGCAATTTAATATCTCTTTTCAAACCAAATATATTAGCAAAAATATAAATACGACATAGAGTACGTTTATGTCTACTCTTGCATCCGATAAAAATTCTGTTATCTGCTCAAAATGGCCGGTATAAACGTTTCGGGTTCAGATTTCCATCCGATATAGTCGTATAAGTCAATTCTCTTGTTTTGCTGGATTGGACTTTTGTCGGGCGGATCGTGCTGCAGTACACACGACGGTAAACAGATTTGGATTCAGACTGACAGAAGTTTGTATACCTAAGTTACGCGTTGGATTTTGGGGTTAGAAATTTTCATTTTTTGTGTTTTGTGGTTGTATTTGTTTATCTTGAGCTTTTTTCAGATTTGTTTTTCAATATTAAGTAAATAATGAGTGATAAAACTAAACACAAATGGAATGGAGGTTAAGTGACTTGGGTGACTTGACATTTCAACGGCTAAGTTAGCCAAAAAAGATCATATGTTTACGTCAAAATTTTATCGGATCAAACGGGATTATTTTAAAAATTAAATTATTGTGGCATAAACGACGTGGATTAAATTTGGGATTAAAGGTTTTGGATCAGATGAAACATATATCTGATTAACTTTGTAGACATAAAGGTTTTTCATAGAGACGTAACGATTTAACGACACAATTTTTTACATAGGTCGATTTCTTGGGTAAAATTAATTTATATTTTACAAATCTAATGACATACTGCATGGTTTTTCTAATTTTAACCCATTTAACGATTTTGGGATAATTACCAACCTAAAACTGTAATAATCCATTGAGCGTGGTCCTTATCAAGTTAGCTTTGAAAACAAAAGGATGCTGAAATGTCAAAATCCAAAAATTTTTTTATTTCAAAATATTATTTTAGTGTTGTGCTATTGTGTTCTTTAAAAATATTATTTTTAGTGTTGTGCTATTGTGTTCTTTAAAAATGCCTTTGTTGCTTGAGGATTATACGCATAAGCAAAAACGATGACATTTTCCCCAGTTCTACGGCGTGTGCGGTGTAAGGGGCGAAGAACACTTCCCGTGGTACGAAAGCGATTTGCTAAACAAGTGAACATTCTGCTGCCGCTGCCGTACCGGCCTCTAAGGATATCTCAATACATACAGCCTGGCAGCTATTGTCGCATTTTGTAGACACTCAAAATAAATAGCAATAAATCAACTGCTTCTTCAAGCAATAAAAGCATCTTTTAAAAACCCAATAGCACAACACTAAAAATTATATTTTGAAATAAAAATTGTTGGATTTTTGACATTTTAGCATCCTTTTATTTCCAAAGCTAACTTGATAAGGACCACGCTCGATGGATTATTAGAGTTATAGGTTGGTAATTATCTAATGTTGTATAATATCGTTAAATGGGTTTAAATTAGTAAAAATTGGTATATCATTAGATTTTGTAAAAATGTATAAATTTAATTTTTATCCAAAAAATCGCTATAGAAAACATCTGTCCTTAAATGCGTTATCTCTATGTAATATTTATATTTTTGGAATATATTCGGTTTGAAAAGAGATATTAAATTGCGGTTTTCGCCGTTTGTTAGGATTATTTTTCTCTATTTAAATATGTAAAAAGGTATATATCATTATATTTAAATTTTTCAAAAAAATTCGTAAAATAGGTTAGTTTTTACCTTGACGCCCTCTATTGGCGTTTGTGAGATGATTGAAGCAATAGTTTATACACTTGAAAATAATGCTTAAAATACTCTTCTAAACGAGACTAAGTTCACTAAATTCGGTTAAAGCAATCCGGAGTTATTAGCACTTTTCTAAATTAAACTTTAACCTTCCTCTACCACTTTAATTTAGAACTGACAAAAATTACACCTGAAGCTTCTTTGTTTAGAAAACATTAAAGATAAAAGTAGTACCATTTATTGATACACTTTATTTGATATTTTTTAGAAATGTATATTTTTATGTTTTGACGTTACCCTTACGCCCCTAGCGGCCATCCCACAGACTTGAAAATAATTTCCAGCAATTTCTCTTGGTCGCTTTTATCTAAAAAATTTTTTCCCGAAAGTTATAATATTATAGTTTCTGAGATATAGCCGACTACCTCTCTTAGTGGAACACCCGGTACAGTTTTTATTTGTGGCGCAATTCTTAGGTCTTCGCAGATGCTTTCGAGCGAGAAATAGTATATTACACAACAAGTGTCGAAAGTGAAAGATATCACACGAGTGTGGAAGTTTTCGCGCAAGGCGACTGCCGAGTGCTTCGACAACCACAAAATATTGACCTCAATTTTATTTTTTTTTTATGTTGCAATCTATTTACTCGTGGAATACATTTTCCTCTCTAGAGAGGAAAATATTTTCCTCTTTAATGAAAGAAAATGAACTTTTTATTTTATTTGCTTTTCGCCATTCCATAAACTGATTATTAGCGCGTATATAACGATCCCGCGAAGTTTCAGGCAGTAAATTTAGTGATGTTTTTTGGGCGGCTTGTATAATTTCTGGTGGTGTATTTTCAATTTCACTATCAGTCTCCATTTTGGCCAAATTTTTTATATTAAATCACGTTAAATACCAACAACAAACGATCAGAATTAAATTGTCACTCGACTGACGTTGGACTTGTTTTGTTTTTTTGGTAACTCATGGCGTACTAGATATAATTCTGTTTGAAAACGATTTATAGCTTATATTTAAGACATAATTGGTTGTCAGTTATTTTCCTCTCTAGAGGGAAAATGTTTTTCTCCAGAGGAAAATGAAAATCAGTAGGTGTGAAAAGCATGTTTCCGAAGCAGTAGAGAGAGCGAATTTGTTTATTTTCCTAAGTGATCGTAAGAAAAAGTTTCCGATGTGGGGACCCGCTGAAAATGCTCCCCTAAATTCCCAAAAAAGAGTTTTTCGCAAATATCTGCCAAAATATGCGAATTAAAAAATTTTTGTTTAGACCAGGGGTCTCCAAACTACGGCCCGCGGACAGATTTTGTCCGACCCGCGGAGAGCTAGCATACTTAAAAACTCCTTTTAGAGAACAAATATTTTTTATAGCAAATTAAATTTAGTTTACTGAAGTATTCTAATTTTATGTTGAATAATTATTAATATGACATCTACATTGATATGGTCATGGGCTACCTCCGCTAACTCATAACATTCTTGTAGGCTTTTTTGTTATTGTTTTTGTGATAAGTTGGATAAAGAAACACAGAATTGTAATGAGTAAAGACATGTATAATATGCAGAAATTTAACTTCAGATATAATAACTAACAAATTATTGAAATGAATCCAACTAACATTTTATACATTTTAAATAATCACATAACTTATAACAAACATAATGACATATGAAATACTAATTGAGATTGTGAATTGAGATTTTCCACTGACAATAGTTTGTAGTGTGTGGACTAATTTTATGTACCAATTAAAAAGAGATTTAAGATGCTCATCAGTTAATTTCGATCTGTAAACATTTTTGTGTACTTCATTTTGGGGAAGGTTTTCTCACACAAATAAGTAGTACCAAAAACAGAAAACAGACCACAAGCAAATTTATGCAAATTATCAAATTGTGTCAGTGGAAGACTCTTATAAAATTTCACCAAAGATCAGTTTTGATATTTGTTCTTAATTATATCACTGCATTGTAGATCAATCATTTCCATTTAAAGTTCCGGGGCTAGGGTTTCAATGTCAGTATCAAAAGGATTCTGAAAAACCTTAATTTGATTCGCAATGGCATCAAAGTCCGAGAAACGGGTATCCAAATTTATCTTCAAAGCACTCAAAGTTTCGATTGCAAAATCGATAGGAAACTCAGTCTCAGTAGTGGGCTGAATATTTCACATGTTTTAAAATGTGAAAAACATTTACTTTAGTTGTGATTGAAACAGTCTCAATTTCTTCCGGAATGATTTGATATTAGTGTATAAATCAGAAGATGCTGGTTTTCTCCTTGCAATCCCAAATTCAGTTCGTTCACATGTTTTGTCAAATCAACATAGAATGCTAACTTCCACAGCCATGCGTTGTTTTGTAATTTAGTAAGAGGGCGATGATTTTCATTCAAAGAAATTTCGATCACTGCTCGAAGTTCAAAAAAGCGCTGAAGAACTTTCCCACAACTAAGCCAGCGTACGGCAGTATGATAAGGTAAGTCAGTTTCTCCAATCTCTTCAATAAATTGTCGGAATTGTCGGTGATTCAGCCCAAAAGATCTGATAAAATTAACAGTTGATATGACTGGTTTCAGAAAGTCAGACATATCCAAACAGTTTCCGCACAAAGACTGTTGATGAATGATACAATGTAAGACTAATGGTTTTGAACCACCGTCATTTTCTACAGCCTTTGACACAAGAGCGACCACTCCTTTATCTTTCCCACTCATGTTTTTGCCGCCATCAGTTGTAATACATTTCAAGTTTTTCCATCGAAGGTTTTTTTGATTAATGGCCATTTCAACTCCTTTAAAAATATCTGTACCAGTAGTTGTGCCATGAATACTATACATATCAAGAAGTTCTTCGTGCACTTCATAGCTTTTATCTACTCCTCGAATATAAATCAACACCTGAGCAATATTTGACACATCCGTTGACTCATCCAAGGCCAAAGAAAACCACTCAAAATGTCCATTTTTGTCAAACAGTTGAGAGGATATATTATTTTCAGCGATGTTTTCCACCCTTCGAGCCACAGTGTTTGCTGACATACTGACAGTTTTTAATAAATTTACCTTTTCAGGGCACATTTCTTTGGCTACTGCAATTATGCATTCTTTGATCATTTCCCATCGGTGAATGGTTTTCCACGTTTTGCAATTTCAAGAGCCACGCGAAAACTGGCACGAGTTGCAGCCTCTTGTTCAGTTTGAGTTTGTAAATGAAATTGCTGCGATTTCAATCCGCGCTGCATAGCTTCGAATTTTTCTGTCCGCAAACTTCCTGTATATTTTGAGTAATTTTGAAAATGTTTTGTTTCATAATGACGTTTAATGTTATATTCTTTGAGAACGGCTATGCTTTAATTGCAAATCAAACATAGCGCCTTGTTACTGGACTCAATTCCGAAATACTGAATGTTCCACTGATCTTTGAATTTTCTGCATTCACTATTAATTTTGCGCTTCTTTTCCATACTACTAATTCACACACAAAAGCAACAATTCAAATCAAAATACTGTTATAAAGATGTCTTAAACTTAAACACGCACAAACACGTTTTAAGGAGGTATGCAATATTTTATTTAACAACAGTGTCATAGGAACTGACTTGTGGTTGCGCCACTAGCCTTTTGATATATTCCAATTACTGCCATCTAGAAGTAAGTGGAAGACACCAGAACTTTCTTGAACCAACGAGATTATTCTGTACGTGCTATTAGCGCCATCTGTTAGCGATAGAAGGTACTACCTATTTCCGCTTGTGTCCACCAGATGTCGTGTCACGTTACTCCTCATGGCTCGTACTCTACGACTTATCTAGAAATTACAGATAATGACAGAAAAATTAATAATATGCAGTGTTGCCGTTTTGCGGACTTTAGTCCGATTTGCAGCCTTTTTTAAACGTTGTGTTCTTTTTCGGACTTTTTTTTCATCAGTGGACTATTTCACTTCTTACCACCGGCAACATTGATAATATGGTTTTGGCCCTCGGAACTTACTGGAGTAATCAGTATGGCCCTAAGGCTGGAAAGTTTGGAGACCCCTGGTTTAGACAAAAATGAAGATCACTTCGGAATCTACAAAAATGGTCCTTACCTTTTTTTTCGCAACACCAATAGTTTTCGCAAAAACGGCCGTCGAAAAATCCATAATATTTCACACTGGATATACGAGTATGTGGTTAGTTGTGAGTCCGCGAGTCACTGGTGTGATGAATTTTTCTGATTTTTAAAAAAATTTTATTAAACAGAAAAAAAGTACATTTAGAAACTAGACACTCTAAGCTTTTATTTGATGTGCATTAAAAAGCATTTCAATAGATGATGAGTTTTTGATTCGGGTTTATTCTATTCTACAGATTTTCTAGAATTTCGAAAACGGCTAAAAATGCCGATGGGCAAAACAATTTTTTATTAAAACGCACGAAAGATGGTAAAAGAAATTTTCTGGGAACGTTTGTTAAGGTTATATTATAAATAAGAAATGTTAATAACAAACCATTTTTTCAAAAAATATTAATAAATTAATAAGATACTCTCAAAATATTGAGAAAAAAAAATTTACCGCTTTTTTAATATTCTAGAAAAATCAGAATGGACCCAAACTCATATGCAATGATAGGTGCGGATTTTTCCATTCCGATGAACTTTGAATACTTAAAGAATATACATTATTGCCCGAGTAATGGAACAATTCGTCAGCCCGCTTATAAGTGAATCCATGAAGATAGCGGCGGTCCCGTTATCCCGAAAACTATGGATTTCTCAAAAAAAAAATTATCGCTTCGCTCATTCTGTAAACTTTCACATTCGTGTCTTAAAATTGTACTTTTAACACTTTTATCATAAATAACTTTTTGTTGTTTCTACGTTTTTTAAAATTATGTACCTAGGTAGGGTTGGATTGGGGTTGCCAAATCGTCAGAGAGCGACGATAGGAGGACACATAAATAATATATTTTAGCATAACAATTTTAATCGTTCGACGTTTAAAAATAATACCCTATTATAAATTTTGTATGTGTTTAACTAAATGAATTGCTATTGTTGCTAATTTTTAGTAGGCATTTTGTTTAATTATTTATTTTAAAAATATTTTGAAAAATTACAAATTTGTTTCTTTTTCGGAATTAAAAAATTAAAACGTATTATGTAGGAAACGAACTTAAACAAAACACTAATTAAATATTTAATTTTACACGTGTAAAATAAAATAATTTAATTAAAAAAAGACACTTAAAAGTATTTTCTATTAATTAACAGAAATATATACTTGGCTTGAAAAAATAATAATTTAAACTAAACAGAGTTAAAAGGTTTTCTGGAAATTAACAGAAATATATAAAAGAAAACAATGACTTAAAATTATAAAACGAAAACAACATACTTAAAAGATTTTCTGTTTTTTAATGCAACAGGCTGATCAGCCCCTCAGCCAGTCATAAAGTGTTTAAAGTAACACAACACAAGGAAGTTTTGTATTTTATGTTTTCTTATTATTTATTATACCAATAATAGAGATTAAATACAAGCTAAAACTATCACATACAGGGTGTCCCAAAGTAATGGGACACAGATACACGATTCTTCAAAATAAATTTGTAACTTATCCGAAAGAATAATAAAAGATACAGGGTGTTAAACTTTTAGTTTTGTTTCCTTTTTCTTAATATTTTAACCAAATGACCTAGGGTACAAAATTTGGGATCTGGGGTTTTTCTGAGGCGAGAATTTAAATTGTCCACGCTTTTAATGTTGCTACTAGAGGGCGCGCTACGGCCTACCTCATTTATTTTAAATATCGTAACTTTTTTAGGCTTGTATTGACCGTTTATTAAAAAATAAGTTACTATAAATATATAATCATCAAAATGTATACTTTATTTAAGTCTCTAGAGCAGCCGTTCTCGAAATAAACACACTTTAAAGGGTCTTGCTTTTGGAAATAAATTTTATCCAATTGTTTTAAACTTTGCATAGTGATAGTTCAACAGTGATCAAAGGTCTTTACACAGAATCCGAAAACGCCTCCAACCCCCAAAATCACCCTCAAAGGTCACTGGGGATTTGGGGACCTTTGAGGGTGATTTTGGGGGGGTTGGAGGCGTTTTCGGATTTTGTGCCCTTGAAGACCTTTGATCAGCGTGTTTAGAACTATCACTATGCAAAGTTTGAAAACAATTGGATAAAATTTATTTTCCATAAAAAAACTGCAAGATCCTTTAAAGTGCGTTTATCTCGAGAACGGCTGCTCCTAGCGACTTAAATAAAGTACACATTTTTGATGCAGATGGATTTATAGTAACTTATTTTTTAATAAACAGGTCAATATTCTAAGCCTAAAAAAAGTTACAACATTTAAAACAAGTGAGGTAGGCCGTAGCTGGCGCCCTCTAGTAGCAACATTAAAAGCGTGAACGAATTTAAATTTCTCGCCTCAAAAAACTCCCAGATACCAAATTTTGTACCGCTAGGTCATTTGGTTAAAGAGTTATTAAGAAAAAACGAAAGCAAAATTAAAAGTTTAACACCCTGTATCTTTGTTATTATTAACTTTCGGATAAGGCAAGTTTACGTAAATTGCATTATTTTGACCTAAGGAATCTGCTGTTGCTCTGTGTCCCATTACTTTTGGGACACCCTGTATATGACAGGGACACACACTTCACGCCACTGGGGTCGATCAGGGCGACTTTTTATTTTAAATACACAAAGAAGACCACTTAAAAAGAAAATAACATAAGGATAAAAAATGGGTAAGACTATCCTACTGCCTACTATCAAAAAGCATCAATTCTACATAAAAGTAATTTATAGTTTTAAGTTTATTCTGTTCAAAAAAGATAAAATATTTTCTAAAATGATTAAAAAATTTATTCTCGGATAGAAAAAATAACATTTTAATAATTAAAAAATTACTTATATTTATAGGAAAGGGGAACAAATTGCGTCATCCGCAGTTGCTGCGGAGGACGTAGGACATTTTGATTCAAAGGAAGATAGTCCTCCCGGCTGGAGGACGGTTGGCAACCCTAGGTTAGACTTTGATGGTACTAGAGTTCAATCTGAATTAAATTGATCCACAAATTAAGATGGTTTAGACACACGAATCTAATTGGTCCTCGCGGTGTAAACTAGGCTAATGTGTATAGTTTCAATTTTAATTTTTCCCTTCCGAAAAGGCAAAAAACCAAAAACCCTGTAACATTTTTAGGATTAATTATTATTTCTGACTTGATTTAATAATGATTATGTATCATATATTTTATACCAGTTATACGACCGCTTTTTTGGTAAAGTGACACGGGGAGTCGCTTAAAATATGCTAAAAATGGCAAAAATTCAAATCAGACTACCTTAATTTGAATTGTAAATTTGATGACGAGCATAAATTTACAAGAATTCGCTCGAAAAGTGCTTATATAGACGTTAAAAACTATATATAAAATACATATTTTTTTATAAAACCAAGGAAAAACATAGATGTAATGTTTTTAAAGTGGTACTAACATTTGGTAAGGTTTATTCGGTTTTGTTTAGAAGTAAAACTCATGAAAAGTCTGCGTTAGTAACATTTAAATTCTACAATATCCCTGACATTTGGGAAAAAGACAATATATTTTGTTTTAAATTTAATTTTCTTTGCATTACAGAATGTCTGGAATAACCCTGGCCGGTGGCCCCCCTGGGGGCACGACCGAAATCGGCGATGGAGGAGGTAGAGCCCTCAAACTGCAAACTGACGCTCCTCACTTGGTCAGTATGGGAGGCGATAGACTAAGCACTTCTGTTACTTTGCATCCACTTCCTCCAGGTAAGTTAAGAGGACACCTTAAGTAAGGCACACAGTTTCATTAAAATAAAATAGGTACAGGGTGACCCATTTTTGACATTTCTATAGGATATCTCCGTAATAGTTAGTGCTATCAAATAAGTAAATCTTTGGATTAAACCTAAAATGGTAAAATTAATACAGACTGATGTCATATTAAAAATTTTAAAGTATTGATTATTAATTTTTAAAAATTAATATGTAAACATTTGGCGCTAAATGTTAATAACAACTAGAATGTCACCATAGTTTATAAATAGTGTAAGTCAGTGTTTCCCAAACTTATCTAAAGCGCGACCCCTTTTTGTTAAAAAAATTGTTCACGACCCCCTACTCATCACCCAAACCAAAATAGCGACAAAAATAGCGTGCCTAATTTACAACTGATGGTTTCTCAAATTTTATTTTACTTTACTGTTTAAGTTTAAACTAAATACATTTAAAAAATTCAACAATTATTTTAATAATTGCGATCTGTTCCACTAGTAAACTAGTAGTACTTCTGCCAGACTAGCATTTACAATAAAAATAAATAATAAAAAGTCGACTGCACATTGTACACCGCGACATCTTTGTTTGTGTCTACATCGCAATACTTTTCCATGATATTCGCGAAGGCTCTACTCCTTACTTCGCTAGTAGATGGCACTCTGGAACGTTCTCGTAGCCTCGTTTCGGCTTTATATAAGCGGCGATGTGCAATGAGACCTCAGTTCGAAACAGCGCGTTGTGGCGAATGCAGCGGTATTAAGTAATGAGTAAATATTTTGCGACTTACGTATTCCCATTTACGTATTTACGTCTACGATAAATTACAAATTATGGATAAGTTTTTAAAAAGAAGTGCAGAACCATCTACGTCTGAAAGTGGCAGTAATAAAAAGAAAAACATACTTTACAGTGATGATTATCTTAAATATGGTTTTACCATTACTTCCAATAAACCACAATGTGTTATTTGTGGAGAAGTATTGTCAAACGAAAGCATGAAGCCATCAAAGTTACTTCGACATTTAAATAGCAAACATCCAGATAAAAAAGACAAACCCGTAGAATTCTTTGAAAGAAAGCTGAACGTCCTTCACAAACAGCAAGATACTTTTCAATTGGCAAGAATTGAAGAATTAGTGATATGGCAGAAGAAATTCAAGCGCAAGTTGTGGAAAATTTTAATAAATGCACGTACTTCTCTCTTCAAATGGACGAATCCACGGATATATCTAACTGTGTCCAATTTATTACGTTTGTAAGATATGATACAAATAATGGCATTCTAGAAGATATTTTATTTTGTTCCCCATTGGAGACCAATACCACTGGAAAATGTTTATTCGACAGTTTTGTGAAACGCACAAGTAAATATGTTATTGACTGGGGAAAATGTAATTGCTATATTCCCTGATGGCGCTAAAGCTATGACAGGACATCAATCTGGTCTTGTCGTCAGATTACAAGAAATAATGCCTAATGCCACATGGAGACATTGTTTTTTACATCGAGAAGCTCTGGCGTCAAAAGCTTTACCTCCTGAAATGGACTGTGTTATGAAAACTATCATTAAAGTTGTAAATTCCATTAAAGGAAAAGCTTTACAGACCCGTATTTTTTCGAAAAATCTGCGAAGACATGGGTGCTATATTTCAAAATCTTCTTTATCACACCGAAGTAAGGTGGCTTTCAAGGGGCAACGTCTTAAAAAGGTATTTCATTAAGAGCAGAGCTTTTAATGTATTTGAAAGATGAGAAGTCCCCATATGAAAATCAATTTTCCGATCCTATTTGGCTTTTGAAACTAGGTTTCCTTGCTGATATTTTCGAACAATTAAATATTTTGAACAGTAATTTGCAAGGTCGCGACATTAATATAATTACAGCCACATATAAAATTAAGGGGTTTATAAGAAACAAAAGCTCTGTGATTATTTCCCCGAAGAAATTCAAAACAGTTACGACAGTTGCAAATGGATGTGTTTTTAGCCGATTCCTTTCAACATGCTGAAATACCAATAAACATGAAAGAACAACTTATTGAAATATCAAGTGATGGAATGTTCAAGTTGCAATTTTTTTCCCAGAACCCGGACGAATTTTGGACCAAAAAGATGCAGGAATACCCTCAGTTGGCGAATGAAGCTGTAAAATGTTTGGTTCCATTTGTAACATCATATTTATGTGAGTTAAGTTTCTCGTCTATGACTGCCATTAAAACAAAAGTGAGAAATCGTCTCGTACTTGAAAACGATATAATTGTGTGTGTCTCAAATACACAGCCTAGATTTGAAAGACTAGTTTCACAAAAACAGGCGCATGGGTCTCATTAACATTGTAATATTTGACTTTATTTTTTTCTTTTATTTTTAAGGACTTTTTAAGAACTTTTAATATTTAGTTTTTTATGTTTCGTTTGATAATAATTGTTAATTTTTATTTACGGCTTTATTAAAATAAAAATACATGATTTAACAAAGTAGTGTTTTTGTCTTATTTTGGAAATTTCCGGCGACCCCCCTAGTACCTCATTACGACCCCCCAGGGGGTCGCGACCCACACTTTGGGAAACACTGGTGTAAGTGTTAACTTGTAAAATACTTTTTAAACAATCAAATCATTAAGCAAATTCTTATTTTAAACGGCATGAATTATAATTTAATAAAATCTGATATTTTTTTCAAAATGCATAGATTTGCATAAAAATTTGGAATCAAGCTTAACTTACCCTCCTCTTCAAAATCTATATTATGCCGATGGGTTCTCTTTATTTTTTAGGGGTGAAAACTACCCTTTATTGCTTAAACCTATAAAACTATACATTAAAGCTTAAGTTGAGTAAAATTTTACTTAAATAAGTTGAAAAAGTAGTATTTTGTTTCATTGAAACATTATTTAAAATATTTCAGCTCTTAAAAATCAACCCTTATTATGATTTTAAAAATATATTTACCCTAAAAAATGTATATATTATCACAGTGTTGTGCATAAAAATTTGGGATGAAGCTTAACTGACCCCTCCTCTTCAAAATCTCCATCATGCTGAAGGTCGCTTTTTATTTTTTAGGATCACCCGTTCTTGCAAAAACCTTCAAAACTATCATATTAAAGATTAAATAACTTAAAATTAGGCCCATAAATATTAAAAAATAAGTATTGACTTTTTGAAACATTTTTTAATATAGTTTTGTTTATAGTACCCTTTTTATGAAACAACTGGAGAAGTGTAGCGGGATGAGGGTAGGCAAATAAAACCACTATTGTATAATTATCCCAACGTTTCGTGGCTGGATTGCCACTTTATCAAGGGCCTATAATTAGAAAAAGACACATTAAAAGACTGGTATATGAACCTAATATCTTTAACATCAAAAAGCACTAAAACATATTATGAGGCAAAAAGGCCGGAAGAACAACCCTAAGTCACCCATATCCATGAAAATCAGCAATAAAAAGATTTTTTAAGTTAAATTATTCAAAATCATAAAACTTTCGAAAAACAAAATATATACATTCTGTTTTTCTTATAAAAAACTTTACATGACTAGACAAGAACAAACCAAGAAAAAAAAAATTAAGTATAAGCATTTATTAGGATTCGAACTCGGGACCTCTGGCTTTGGAACTTATAATCGTATCCCCAGAGCTAGGGCACCCATAAATAATTTTCTTAAAATATATTAGATATAAAACAAAAAATAAATACTTTAAGAACAATTGGCAGAGCTGAATTCCAAAGACCATGCGACAGGGCAAAGCCCCCGTCCTTATGCCAAAACGTCAACACAAAAATCAACATCACATAAAGATTAAAAAATTACAAAAAAAAACCACAGTTACAACATTAAAATTAATAATTAGATACACCTACCAATACTCTACGAGGTCCTTATGCCGTTAAACAAATTAATATTCAATTTTGAAAAATAAGAAAGTTCCATATTATGAGGAAAAACCACACTAGCTGCACAAAAATTCTAGTCAAAAATAAGTTTTTTAAAAATAAACAATTTTAACAGCTGTCAATGGGAACTTCTCTAAAGTTGGTTTATAATAAAGGTATCGACAGTTGTTTTACAAAACTTTTCCCAAGGCACCTCACAAAGTTTGGCAGTTGCATGTTGCATCCACTAACATTCCTATATGTACATGTAATAAAAAGTAAGCCTATACACAAAAAAAACGAAGTCAGCAAATACTTTATAACATGTAGATGTTCTCTTAATTAGCTTTGTTGAAATGTGTTATATTTATTTAAAATCGAGAAAAGAAACACCCTCATGGTATCAGTCCTAAAATTTATTGAATTGTTCAATTTAATTATATATTTCACCGATATTACGCTTTAAATAATTGTGTTCTCTGTCAAAAATAAGTTCGATTTTAATAACGTAATTATTTTTGACAGAGAACACAATTATTTAAAGCGTAAAATTTGGTGAAATGATATATTAAATTGAAATCAAAAATTTGACTACCAAGAGGGGTTCGTATTCTGCAAATTTAAAAACAAAAAGCTTAATTAAGAGAACATCTACATGATTATAAAGTATTTGTTGACTTTCGTTTTTTTTTTAATTAAGCAATTTAAATCGGTTTAAATTTTAGAATGCATTTATGATACATAGATAAAGAAAATTGAAAAAGAGGGCTACGACTTATTTTAATTAGGGTGGTAATTATGGGGTTATTTTCGAAGATTTTTGCACTCAAAAAATTTTGGTCTAACCTTATTTTAATCATAACTTACTCAACTTTTATGATGCATACCTTTTTTTTAAAAAAAAGGTCTTTGCAAATGCTTCAAAAAAGTTATTATTAGTTTTTCTTGAAAAATACGTATATTTGGCGTTCTTTGCCATTGAAACTCTAAAATTTTGTGTTTGGTGAATAACAGCTAATCTTTAACAAACCACAACTTGTTTTCTGTTGGTCCCACAGCAAATACAAAAAAAACATTTTATTCGTCAGCTTTAACTTTGTCATTTACAGTTTTTATGCATACTTATCGAGTTATTTGCAAAAACCCTATTAAAACCGTTAAGTTTATCGACGAAAAACGCCGACTTTCGATCGCTAATAACTCGAAAAGTATGCATTTTATTTAAAAAAATTCATAAAACATTTTTTGCTTAAAAATCATTTTTTTATCGATATCAAAATATTTTTAAAAATTTCCACCCTCGAGATGGTTTGGCAATCACCAAGGCGCCCTTCGACATAATATAGACTTTGATTCTTGGACTATTCCTTACCTACTGTTAAAAGGTATACTAATGTATCTTTTTATTGATAGTGACGTAAAAGTAATACCAGAGTTGCAATTTTGTAAATATATTTTTTATAAAGCGGACTATGATAAACTGAATGATCATTTTGAGAATATTGATTGGAGCTTTTTGTGCTGTAACAGTATTAATAACGCGACTGAAATGTTTTATACCATTTTGAATATCGCCATCGATCTGTATGTCCCCAGAGCAAAGACTGTTACCCCTAAATATTCAAACTAGTTCTCAAAGAATACAATTAACCTAATTAAAAATAAAAACAAAGCCTATAATAAATATAAGCGCACACGACTACCTACAGACCAAGATAATTATAAGGATTTAAGGCTTCAGTCAAATTTGCATAAGGGCAGATTATAACACTTTCAGTCAATCCACCCAAAATAATATCTTGAAAAATACTAAAGCTTTCTGGTCCTACGTTAAGTCTTCTGAGATGAAGTCCTTCTGAGATGAAGTTTGGTGATTTGAGGGCCGATGACTCAAGATCGATAGCTAACTTATTCGCCGAATTTTTTTAGTCAGTTTTCACCAAACCAGACGCTGTGGTGTCTAATGATTTGTATTGTCCTCCCATAAACAACTTACTTCTCTCGAACTTAACTATTAACAGCTCGATAGTATTTGCAAAGCTACTTAAATTAGATGAAAAAAAGAGAGCTGGACCGGATGGAATACCCAATCTCTTCTTAAAAAATTGTTGTCCAACCTTGGCGATGTCACTGAGTTACCTTTTCCAGCTTTCTTTAAATTCGGGCCAATTTCCTGACCTTTGGAAGACTGCCTTTGTAACAGCTATTTATACGGGTGGAGGAAGATGTGACGTGGGAAATTATCGTCCAATATCTGGACTTGACGGCATGTCCAAGGCCCTTGAGTCAATAATTGTTGATAACTTATTGTTAAACTTTCATAACTTTTTCTCCGAACGTCAACATGGTTTCGTAAACAGTCGGTCATGCCAGACCAACTTATATCTCTACTCTAACTATTTGACTGCTGTTGTGGACTCGGGTGTCCAGTTACCTCCGGAATCGGACACAAATGATCAGAGTGAACGGGTCTCTATCAAAGGCAATTAGAGTGACTTCTGGCGTGCCTCAAGGATCACACTTGGGACCGATTCTGTTTCTAATTTTTATTAATGACCTCGAAAAATTGTTTAAGAACTGCGAATTTCTCCTCTACGCGGATGACTTAAAAAATTACAATAAGATTAACAGCATAGAAGACTGCTTGAAGTTACAATCAGAAATTATCAAATTAACGCATTGGTGTATAACGAACAAAATTGAAATTAATATCGCAAAATGTAAAGTAATTTCATTCACAAAAAAAGGTATCGATTTTACACTCTTACTATAATAACGACTCAATTATAATCAAAACAAATTTGATTAATAACCTTGGAGTCATATTTGATAGTGAATTAAGATTTAATGACCACATAAATTACATCCTTTCTAAAGCATTTAAAATGATGGGTTTTATAATTCTAATTATAATTTTAAGAATTCTCGAACATCCAGGTCTTGAAATCCCTCTATTATTTATTAGTACGGAGTCACCTGGAGTACTGTTGTATTATCTGGTCACCCTGCTATCAAACCCATGTTAAGCGAACTGAACGTGTTCAAATGAAATTTGCAAATTTCCTACTTTATGGGCTTCGAATGGATAAAAGTCTTGTATCGCACCACCAGCGACTAAATTTACTGGGTATTAATAGCCTAGAACTCCGTAGAATTTACCTGACGGTAATATTTGGATTCCAAATAATTAATAATAACATAAACTGCTCCAATCTTCTTGCGCTCATTAACTTTCGTGTGCCATATCGTGACACTCGTCTTCATAATTTATTCGCGATCAATAAAAGTCGCACAAATGTGGGCAGAAGTAGTGTTATGAATCGCATTATGCGTTATTTTAACACACATATTTCTAATAACGTAGAACACTGCTAATTGTCACTTGAGTTGTCAATCGTTGCTTTGTCGTCTTATTGTACTCCACTACTGCACTTTTCTTTTTATATTATAATAATAATGTGAGTGTTTTTTTCCTATTCTTTTAATTGTTGTTTTCTTTTTAAACTAGGGTAGTGTTCATGACAGATATGTCATGATAATTGTAGATTTTTAGCCATCTTGATAAGTGTACATATTTTGTTTCTGTGTACTATTTGGACATATTCTATATGTACTTAAAATAAAGTTAATACGCAAAAGTTAATAAAGTTAAAAATTTCAAGTCATGAAAAAATTGCGAGGCAAAATGGTCCGTTTCCTGGACTTATTGTTATTTTTAAGATATTTCTCCTTCTCTTTTTCCTCCATATTTAGTACTTAGGCCTCAGCCTTCTTGGATTGTCCCAAGATAAAAAAGATTCCAATTTAAATTATCAGCATCAAGATCAAATTTTAAAAAATCTTAATATAAAAACCCATGCAACAATCTGAAATTGTAGTTTAACACACAGACTTCTCTGTTTGATCTTGCGTTATCTATGTTGATTTTATCTTGTTATTTAACCTAGCATTATGTATATTACACGATTATAATTTTTTACAGCTACGCCATTATCTAAATTTTCTAGAAATTAATTAAATTCTTCCGCTTGAATAGGTATTTTTAGTGTTATGTTGTTGTTGGTGCAGTTTTGTATTGGAATTCGGATATTTTTTGAAAATAAAAATCTGGCACGAATTTTAAGGTGACTGTTGCGTAATTAATTGGCGTATTATTGTAAACGTAGGTAAGCAGGAAAATTTATGTGCATATTATATATGGGTGATTGATTAGTTTTGAGGTAGCTTGACGTAATCGTAAAACACCTACAGGGAAGAGAAACATTTTTGTGGTATTTACTGATTAGTCTAGCCGAGAAGTGTGTTTTCATATTATATAATATCACAAGAGAAAAATTTTGTCAGCAAAATATTCGAAAGGTATGAATGTTGCTTGACAATTTCGCGAATGACATATTATCAAAAATTTCATGAGCGAAATTACCGAAAAGCAACAAATTTGAATAAAACCTTGAGAACAATTTTGCCTACATATTTTTTTTTCGAGTGGTATTCGTCATAACCATTTCACGTAAGGAGATTTTGAAAATAAACAGAACACAGAATTATTTTATTTAAAAAAATTGCCATCAAAACAAGTAAACTAAAAACTACCTAATTATTTATATAAAATGTGCAATTATAATAGTTATTAGTTTGAGCGCTGTTTTTTTCAACCACAGCAGATTGAGTTTTTTAAATTTAGGTGGTGCTCTGGATTCAGCTGAAGATATGTTTTTAAAGAGTTGGTACTAAAATGTTCTGTGAGCCTAATAGCTTCTTAATCACCAACTCCATTTTTTGTTAAAATAGAGATTGCAGAAGATCGATGGGAATGATTGGTAATTTTGGTAAAATTTTACTTTATAGACACCACGCCGATTTTCATGAATTTTTGCATACGGGAATTTTTTGGGGCGCTGATCACGAATCTAAAATTAGTTTTTCTGGCAACCTTGTTTTAGTATGAGGCCTCCAAGTGGACTAACCTTAAAATGAACATTTTTCCAAAATTCCTTCTTCTTGAAACTGATTACCACCAAAATGGAACATACACTGATTGGGCACTTATATATTAAACGAATACACTAAAATTTACAAAAGTTTATTGCTTATTTTTAGTAAAAAACACCTCAAATAAATCCAGTCTTTTATATCTTGACAGCCTAATTATAAATCAGGCAACCAGTTATACATCACATATCTTCTTACAAGGTACAGAAAAGTTGATTTATTTAAGATAATGTTTACTTAAAATAGACAATAAATTATTGTAAATTTCAGTGTATTTGTTTAATATATAAGTGCCTAATTAGTGTATGTTCCCATTTGTTGGTAATCAGTTTCAATAAGGGAGAATTTTAAGGTTAGTCCACTTGGAGGCCTCATAACTCAAAAACCAAAGATTGCCGGAAAAAAAACTAATTTTAGATTCGTGATCAGCGCCCCAAAAAAACCCTGTACGCAAAAATTCATGAAAATCGGCGTGGTGTCCGTAAAGTAAAATTTTACCGTAATTTTATTTTTTTTTTGTATCTAAGCCAATTTTTTCAGCAGATTGTTTTGTCCACTTTGATAAGGTATATAAGTCCAAAGGCATGTTTTTGTACGATACTCCTTTTTTCCAGTTGGGATGTATAGTTAAAAACAATCGCTCTGTGGTCAAGTGAGGATTAGTTGCTCTTTTTTCCATTAATTTCAAATATAATCTGACTGGACACAGGTTTTTATTGGTTCTGTTTCTTACTAGTCATTTACTATTTGTCAAACTTTTAGAGCCTCCTTGAGCCTTGCCTGAAGTTGCTGACGCTTTGCATCTCGTGCCAATCGAGCTGATTTAAATATTATGTCCTGAAATGGATCCACTTTTTTTGCCAAATTCTTTGAAATATTTTTGCACCATCTGTGCCACTGTATTCCACAAGGATTTTATACTAGACTCTTTGTAGTCCTCTCCTATTCTTTTCTTCATGTTATACCCATAATCTTCTTAAATTTTCGCCAAATCTTCTGCCGAAGTATCTTTTTCCAAATTGTAATTTCTTTCCTCAAGAAATTCGGAAAATTGTGCCCAAGCAGATTTTTTCGATTTCGCCGTGTTATAAGGGATCGTGTTATAAATTGCTTTTTCGATCTCAGTAAATGAATTACTTCCAACATTCGTTTTCATTATTTAAACTCATTTTTTGCCGATAATTCATAAATTATGAATGAAAAATATCAGTTTGACAATGTCAAAAAATTGTCGCTGAAATACCGTGTTGTTGGTTTTGTCCAGGTAGCAATATTTTCAGCTGGATACCGATTTTATTGCCGGTGTAATACACTCTAGTGAAATAGTCAGTAAAAAATATTTAGAGGCTTCGAAAAAATGGAGCGATAGCTCATTAGACGCGGAATGCAAATCTGAGAAAGGCGTTTTGAGGATTTTTTCTGCCAATTAAAATTGCTATTGTTATTAATAAAAATCCAAAAAGCCATTTCGATTTTTGACAATAACACAAAAACCATAAGAGATAGCGGGAATTGTAAAAAAGATCCTTGAAGAGGAGGAAATTTCCGATAAAAAAGTTTTGTCTCCCGGAGTTATATCTTTATTATTTATAATTTTAATTTAACGCTAAAAATGGAAGTCCTCGCGATGGTTTTGTTTGCGCGCTCGGCGTCAAAACCGAGTACGTCACACTAAATATTTTTTTAGGGTATTTATTATTAATTATTTAAAAATACGGTGTATTGAGAACACTTCAAAGAATTTATTCCCGCTGAAAATTTAACTTAAAATTAATTTTTTAACAAGTTAGACAATTGTTAATTAACAAAATTGTTTTGAACTTTTGTTTTCATTGTACATTAGAAAAAATTTTTTGCGTCGTAAAGTCCTTCTTATATACATACCTAACAAGATCACGCTATAAAAGTTTAAAAATTGTTAATGTTTTGTTTATAATAATTTTATGCATTGGCAATATTACTCTGATTTTTAATTTTTTGTCAAAGTTATAAAATTATTAAAAACAAAGGAATAGTTTTTTTATGGCATTATCTTGTTAAGTATGTATATAAGAAAGACTTTACAAAGCGAGAAATTTATACGACAATTATTTAAGCATCTTTTTTGATGCACAGGGTTATTCATTTTAAAGTAAACAGGGCTTTATTTTTGAACTTCCCTGTACTTTTTTAAAAAACGAATATAGCCACTTCGTGTATTTTTTTCCGTAGAATTCAATAATCTAATCATTTGAAACAAAAACAAAAGAGTTACAGCACGAGTACCGTATTTTTTAAATGGAAGACCCCGTATATTTTTATATCAATAGATAGAGATTTTCACGAGGAATTCGGTGATATAGGGGTCGCTGGGTTTATTTCTTGCGGTTCTGCTGCAATCGTCTAAAAACTGCATGATACTATAAGGATAGTTTCACCTGAAAAAACCTGGCTTCCACAGGTAACAGGTGCTTATTTGTCAGAGTCAAGAATTTTAAAAATACGTTTATTAATTTTTGGAGTATGTTTTCATCAAAAGAACGGCTTCAAATTATATTATATTATATATATTTTTTGTTGATTAATTCTAGCTAATAACTGCCTTGCATTAACTACTTTAAACATCTCCCGAAACCATTAAAGATACCAGGTGCGGACTATCAAACTTGTAAAAAACTTCAAAATTTTTGCAGTGTTGCCATATTTAACATTTTAACCTTACTGGTAGATTCCCAGTTTTCTATGGAAAAAGGTATACCTCATCTTTATTGATAGGACTAGCGGTTTTCGTGTAAAAGTATTTAAAATCATTAAGGCATTTCAAGGCTCTCGATAAGATACCCTGGGGCTCTTAATAAGGTGTACTTGAGGATCTCCTATGAATCTTATGTAAAATCTACTACCAAGTCAATTTTCAGCTAAAAATTATGAATTAAAGTTAAAAAAAACTTAATTCATTTTAACAAAAAAATTAAAACAATAAAACATACAGAAAAGTAGAAACTTTATGATTATTAGTAGAATAAAAAAAAAAAACTGCTTTACGTAACTTTAACTAATAAGTGAAAGTGAGCAACCCTGTCAGTAAATTTTCTTAATTTACTAAGACATGCTCTTTGAACTTGAAACAACATGTTAGTATTATTCCTTGTATTTAGAAGATTTATTGAAAGACTTATGTTTCATTGCGCTGCAATAAGGAATAATCCGAACATGTTGTTTCCGAGAGCATGTCTTAGTAAATTAAGAAAATGTGTATGTGTAAGCTGTACAGGGTGCTCACTTTGATCACATACCTTAGTTAAAGTTACGCAAAGCAGTTTTTTTTGTTATTCTACTAATAATCATAAAGTTTCTACTTTGCTGTATGGTTTTATTGTTTTTATTTTTTTTTTGTTAAAATAAATTAAGTTTTTTTTTAACTTTAATTTATAATTTTCAGCTGAAAATTGACTTCTGGTAGTAGATTTTCCAAAGATTCATAGGAGTCCTTAAGTACACCTTATTGAAGCCCCAAGTGTATCATATCGAGGGCCCACGAGTATACCTTAATGATTTTAAATGCATTTTATGAAAACTGCTAGGGCTATCAATAAAGATAAAGGGTACCTTTTTTTCATAGAAAACCAGGGAATCTACCAGTAAGGTCAAAATGTTAAATTGGCAACACTGCAAAAATTTTGAAGTTTTACAAATTTGATAGTAGAATACTATATTTATATATATATATATATATATATATATATATATATATATATATATATATATATATATATATATATATATATATATATATATATATATATATATATATATATATATATATATATATATATATATATATATATATATATATATGGTAATTATCTCGAAAGTTGTCCTCTCCGATTTTGACCAAATTTGGTTTACGGGGTTTATGCTGATTCGAATCTGCAAAAAAATTTTCGGCAACGCTTTCGAGATATCATCATCAAAGTTGAAAACCAAACTAACCTTATTTACACTATATTCCTCTTTTGTACAGAATTCTTGATTGTTACACTAAAGTGGCACAATATTTTATAAACACCTTTTAAAACCTTGTATTTTTATTTATTTTGCACCTTTTTCCATTAAATTGCGAACTTTCAAGTTCAAAGGCAGCAACTACATTTGTTTACAAAAGGCTAGTGTATACATGGTTGCCTACACGTTGCGGCGTGTGAAAGTGGAGGTTTGCAATTAAATAGGAAAAAATGTAAAATTAATATAAAAACAAGTTTTAAAAAGGTGTTTGTGAAATATTGTGTACTAATTTGGTGTAAAATCAAGAATTCTGTGCAAAAGAAGGAGAAATAGTGTAAATAAGGTTAGTTTGGTTTTCAACTTTGATGATGAATATCTCGAAAACGAAACGTTGCCGAAAAATTTTTTTGCAATTGTAATCAGCGCTCCCAAAACCTCGTATACCGAATTTGGTCAAAATCGGAGACGAGGCAACTTACGAGACAATTAATATATATATATATATATATATATATATATATATATATATATATATATATATATATATATATATATATATATATATATATATATATATATTTTATATATATATATATATATATATATATATATATATATATATATATATATATATATATATATATATATATATATATATATATATATATATATATACATATATATATATATATATATATATATATATATATATATATATATATATATATATATATATATGTATATATATGAAAAATAGGAAAAATTTCTACTGTCACGGTATGTACAAAATAACCCGTTTTAACGACAGGGACCCCCATTTTTCCGTTTCCCCCCGAGGGGGCCCCTCCCCCGGGCCGGTTTTAAAGGGTTATAAAGTTAAAAAAACCGGTCCGTAGGGGGGGAAAAAATAATTTTTAAAATAATTTATCCTCACATTTAGGGGTCGTCGGGGGGGGGGGGGCGGGGGGAAAGGGGCGGGCCCCGGAAAAAATTTCCGTCCCGGGGGCTAACCCTTTTTAACGAAAAAAAAGCAGACAAATCAGGATGTCTGCTTTTTAACTGTCGTTAAAAAAGGAGTTACATTTTTGCATACCGTGACAGTAGAAATTTTTCCTATTTTTCATCATTATATAAACCCCCTCCGGTAAATACTGATGTCGATTTGCTAAATGTATTTTAGCACGAGTCAAAGTGTGAGATTTTAATATCTCACCGAAAGGCATTGATATATGTCTTTTAAGTAGACCTTGGTTTTTCTGTTGTTAACTGTCACTCGCTACAGCCCTATTGAAAAGTCCTGTTGGGGGAGGCGAAACGCGTCTAGGGAGAGAGTCACAGGGAACAACAGAAAAATCAGGATGTCTGCTTTTTAACTGTCAAAAAAAGGAGTTACATTTTTGTATATATATATATATATATATATATATATATATATATATATATATATATATATATATATATATATATATATATATATATATATATATATTATATATATATATATATGTATATATATATATATTATATATA